>CM057822.1:59566405-59816405 GCA_030067965.1 Latrodectus elegans
AGAAGAAAAATTATTGCAATATTACGTTCAAAGTTGAAAAGATATTCTCAATAATATCGCACTAGAAAACTAAATGATATTAATCATAATTCAGGTATATTTAAATTCATATTATTAAATAATTTACAATTTTAAAATTTTCTGAATAATAAATTTAAAATAAACATTTAAAATATTTCCAAGGATAATAAATTATTGAAAAAATTTTCTTACAATTACGTATAATTATGTAAATGGAAAAAGGAAACTTTTACACTATTTACAAATTTAGAAATTATTCAATGCTAAGAAAATGCATATTTGTTTTATTCTACTTTACGTCAAAAAAGAAACTTTTTTTCTATTTTAATTAACCACGTAATTTAAACAAAAGTAATAATTTTTTTTCAATGTTTGTTGCACAAAAGCAAATCAAAATGCTTCATTTTCAAAGAAAACATGATTGTAATTGAAAACCTGAAGGTAATCCAAATTAATTTTTTATTTAGTATAAAAATACAATAAATAACTTTGAAGTATGAGATATTTTATTTAAATAAAAACATTATTGGAGTTATCTTTTTATATTTCTTGATTTGTCATGAAAACATTAAAAATAATTTACCAAAATATTTGTAATTTTCTACTTCAAATATTTCATTAATTTTACATCTTGTGAACTCAGATCTTTTCAAGAGGTAAAAATATTAAAAAAATATAGTAAAAGAGTTATTTTTTGCCATTCAAATCTTTATAAAAAATTAAAATATCATCAACCAATTTTTATTGTGAATGTTTTGATTGTTTTGTATTTAAAATTATTATTTTGTTTTTCATAATCAAATAAATATTGAGTTTCAATAACACCGGATTTAATATATAAATTACTTTTTAATTTATTTAAAATTACTTCATTCTTAATTTTTAAATTTAGAAAGTCTGTTTAAAGAGCCAGTTTACAAATTTGGGTTTAACTATTAAATTTGGCTCATGAATTCAAAAGTTTGTATTCTAGTAATTTATTTCATTAACACAGTAATTAGTAAGTAGTACTTACTAATAATACAGCACAAGTAATAGGAAAGTTATAAATTGGTAATTTTGACAGTAAAAGAATTCAAATATTTTGCTTAACTCACATTGAAACTGGATACATATCGGATACACTGATGTTAAGTTCAAAGTTGCTATTACAAACTCATTAATATTAATTTAGCTTTGCTAATTGTTAGTCTAAATCCATCGTACCACCAAATTTAAAACTTTCTTCTAATTTAAGCAAATTCATGTCACTATTTAAAAACAATTCAGTTATAATAAGCTCTTGAGTGTCCTCAAATCAGAGAAATATTCGAATAAATTTTAAAGGGACATTTCATTGTATCTTTTAAAATAGTTTGTTGATTTAAATTTTTCTTTTATTATGTATTTTGTATTACTGCATTAATATTTTCACCCGAATAGAGATCCTTTCTGTAATTCATTATAAATTGCTAGAATGAAAATAATATGTACATGAAGTCATATTTATTTTTCTATTGGCAGTGTAATATATTTGAAAAAAACTCGCATATAGCCATTCAATAGAAGTTATTTTATAAAATACAGGAACATAGAAAAATAATTTTTATCAATTATTTTATTTTTTAATGAAATAACCAAGCATAGAATTCTTATCAAAATTACACTAGACTTAAAAAATTATTTCAACAAAATATGTTGATTCCTGGCTAAGTATAAGGGCATATTGCCATATGTAATTCAAATGTTAAGAGAAACAAAACTGAAGTTTCCTTTATTGATTAAACTTATATTTAAGGATTGAGTGCTTCATTACCTAACCTATTAATCAATAAATGTCAGTTTAAATTACAAATACTTCTCTATCATCGAGATTTTGGATTATCTTTTAAGAAAAACGGTAGTAATTTTGGAAGCACAAAAAAATGCAGTTCAGATATATGATCGTTGGATGAAGGATGGTACGACGGACCGACGTGTTCTATCACATCCACTTCATTGTACCACTTCACATGATGACAGAGAAATTTTGCACATAGCAGTGACGGATCGCTCAGTCTCATTACGAATTGTAGCACACCTTATTCAGCCTGTAACGCATTATCCAGTGTTTTCGCGTATCATTCGACACCCTTTACTGCAGAGTGGTCCGTTTCCAAAACGTAAATTGCTTCGTTTACCTTTGACGAAGAACCACAGACGTCTTTGTCGCCAATGGTATGATGAAAGAAGGATGTGAATAGCTGAATGGGATGAAATTTTCTTTCCTGATGAGTCATGCTTCTGTCTGATACTACGATACTCACATTCAAGTCTGGAGACACTGCGAAGAGAGAATACTTAACTGCTACATCATGTACCGCCACACTGGTATTATGCTATGAGGTGATTTTGGAAATCACTCTCGCCTGCTCTCCGATGTGTTGTAGCCGGTTGTCCTTCCTCACCTTCAGGTCTTGCCTACAGCCATTTTTCAACAGGATAATGCATGGCCAAACTTGGCACGCATAATCCCATTGTTATTCATCAATCGCCAGACTAAATTGTTTCCCTGACTGGATTTTTCTTAGATAGAAAACATGCATCCCATCTTTTCTCAATGACTATTGCAGATTACATCTCCAACTGCCACACCAGAGCAACTTTGGGAACTTGTGGAAGATGCTTGGTTTGTTGTATTCTAAGAACACATCCAAAGTTCCTTGCAAAATGCCAACACGTATGGCAGCGATTATCTCAAACAGCGACGGCTACTCAGGCTACTGATTTGACAGGAACCACAATTCACAGAAGCCTTTATTTTTAATCATTTGATGCATGGCCACCATGTTTTCTACAAAAGAAATTTTGTTGGGATATATGTTGTCTTTCTTGGTGTTACAATTTGAATGACTAGAAGAGTATGAAATATGGTCAAGATTATGGTGTCATACCAAGATAATTTATCTGGATCAAGCTATGACTAAAATAATTACTACTGAGTATTTACATTCTAAAGGTTACTATCTGTACTATGCTTAATAATGTTATGACTAATAGTTAATGTTAATGACTGTATACAGTTAATAACATTAATTTCCTTTAATTAAGTATGCAAATTTTGCAAAACAAAAAGGAAAGAAAAAGTATTTTTTATCAAAATTCAACACAATTAACATATTTAAAATTTGAACATATAACTAATAATGTCTTGTAATAATTTTGATAAAAGATGTGTACACATTCGTTTATTGATCAATCGCTTATATTTTTAATATGACTCTTCTATTAGAATCACTGTAATATTTGAACATTTTCTGTGTAATTGTAAAATTGGCTATGTACGTTCAAATATGTATAAATTAAGAAAACCTATTAATGTGTTTTTAATAATTAAATGTTTTATTCTGGATTAAAACTTTGCAATAGAAATACGCCCTAAATTGTAAACCTTACAAAAACCTGTCGTTATAATATCATACTTTCTACAAAAATAAAATAACAATAAAACTAAATAATTTTAATAATAAACTAGTGTAGTTTAAATGTCCATGAAATAATGCATTAAAGTTTGAATAACTTCAGCTCTTGTCATTTTAAATTAGAATTGCAAAATCAAAATTTCAGTCAAAGTATTAAAAAATATAAAAAAATATGCATAAAATTTTAAGTTGTTTGTCATCACTAAAACATAATTCATAACCAAAAGATAATTTTCCTTTTATTAAATCTCATGATTCTTAAAATTATTTGCAAATGTAACAATGCATTTGGTATTTAAAGTTAGATCTAAGAACTAGTTAAATTGTATAAGTTATTCCACCTAGTTATATATATATATATATATACTGATGAATAATTTCATGGAATATAGATGTATTCTGTAAAACAAATTTTATGAATTTAAACAAGTAATTAATATTTATCCACCCAAAAATTTAACTTAACATGGAAAAAGAATCCCAAGTCTAATATTAGAATATATTAGGTTTAGTGGTTAGCGCTCTTGACTCCTGAGCTGTGGGTCCCGATTTCGAATCCCGGTTTACGTATGGATGTTACATTCTCTCCGTGTGTTTAGCTGTTTTTTTCTTCTATGATGATGCATCAATGTGGCCCACTCTATAAACAGATTTGTGGTGGTAACGGATTTGTGCTCGCTTCGTGACATGGTTCAGAGGTGTCCGCAGGGTAGTGACAAATGAGTAGCAGTTTTCGCCTTGTTGTGGCATAGATCTGTTACCCAAATGTCCGTTATTGGAAAAAATTTTTTAAAGGATTAAAATGCTCAGCATTTGTTAAAATCTTTTGAATATTTTCAATGTCTTTATGCCTACTAGTTAGTTTTTATCACGAAAATTTAAATAGCTTTAATTTGTAAAAATTTATTAAAATTATTATTACTTAAAATATTTAATTTTGACATTTTTAATTACACATTTAAAAAAACCATGATTAATTTCCATAATGAAACGCAGAAACGTAAATGTATATGTATTAACTGAACCAAATATAATGCTAATTAAATAAGAAAGTTAGCATTAGAATATATATATACATATATATATATATATATATATATATATATATATATATATATATATATATATATATATATATATATATATTATAAATTATAGTTTTCTTTTAATGGCTGGACAAAGGAAATAAAATTTCATAATTTATTTTATTTATCACATTTATTTAAGGAACAACTGATTTGATTATGATTTTTATCACCTCAGTACAATTCTATAACTGTTTTCTAATAAATTACTTTCTTATGCCATTTAATAAAAATTTGTAATATCATAGCATGCTATATTTTAATGCTTTATTGATAATTTTCTTTAATGAAATAAACTCTACTGATAAGTTTTCAACCGAAAAACTTTCTTAATTTGCTGAGAAAACACTTTGATTATAATTTAAGAAAAATATAATTTGAAAGAAATAAATATGAAATTAATAATTTTCTTTTAATGTGAAGAGAGTATAGTAATAATAAGAGTCTTTTAAAACACTGAAACAGATTTTTACTTCGAAAAAAAATTAAATTTATTAAATAATTTAAATTTATATAATTTAAAGAAAAGTACTAATCAATAAGAAAATATAAAACTTACTCCACATGAAATAAAGAATAAAAAACACTCCATAAATAGAGAAACCACTATTTTATATAATAAATAATGAGGAATAGTTCTTTCACTCAAATTGAAAATATAAGTGATTGACATACGCTTATTTACATTGGTCATATATCATCGAAATGGCTTCACTTAAATATATAGGAAAAATATTTTCTTTGTAGTACTTAAGTCAATGACATTTTTAAGATATTTCAGTATCATAAATCAAAATAAAATCTGAAGTATGACAAAAAATGGCAATTCTTATATAAGTAAAATTATTTTTAGCACCTGCAAAGCAGAAATGTTTGGAGGGAAAATAGTTAAATTAATAGAGAAACAAAAGATAAATTATGTTCACTTTTTTCAATGAAGACGGGATTATCAAAAAGTAATATCTAACTTATCGTAGTTTGATGAATTGAAGTCTCAAAAATTTTGATGCTTTTTCTCTAAGATACTCAGAAAATGAGAATATTTTATATTAAACATATTAATTAATTGATAAAACACAAAGATTCTATTATATATAGACATAAGTGGCGAAAGTTTTCATTTCTAAATAATTAGCGATTTTATAAATCGCTTGAACATCTTTCAGTTCTTATTATATAAAATAAGGAAATAAATCTAAATTATAATAAACTGCATAGTTAACTTGAGAGAGGAATTAAAGAAGCGTATCTTTTTAAATAATCTGTTAATTTTTCTTCAGTAAATAGCTTAATATACTGAATATAATTTTACAAAGCATATAAATTATGTTTCTAAGTTTTTTAACACTTATCAGATACATGTTTTACTATTACTAATAAATTACTGATATAATAAACACAAAATAAGTGACATATTTAAAATATTAATATAAGCTACTTAAATAATTCTGAAACTCTTTTATCCCTGATTCCATTTAATTGTGTAGATTAATTCAATTCTTGTAACGGTTTTAAAATAGTTTATATTAAAATAAAACAGTTGCTAGTTATATATATTATTAAATTACTCTATATTAATTGTTTAAAAATTAAAGGTATATGTATATATATATATATATGTATATATATATATATATATATGTATATATATATATATATATATATATATATATATATATATATATATATATATATATATATATATATATATATATATATATATATATATATATATATATATATATATATATATATATATATATATATATATATATATATATATATGTACATATATATATATATATATATATATATATATATATATATATATATATATATATATATATATATATATATATATATGTATATATATGTATATATATATATTATTATATATATATATATATATATATATATATATATATATATATATTTATATATATATATATATATATATATATATATATATATATATATATATATATATATATATATATATATGTTTTTGTTCTAAAAATTATGAATATAAGAAATAAATTAAAATCGATAAACAAATAATGAAATTTAAAAAAAATACTTTATCTTAGTTTTGGCAACTTTTTGATATTATTATTTTAACTATTTTCTGTATAATATGTTTAAAAATTTATTTAATTCTTTCAAAAAATTAAAAAACATTTTAAGATAATTAAAGATTACTAGAAAAATTGAAGAATTTTTCTTAACATTTCAGTTACACTCAGATTTAGAGAATATGAGTGTAACTGAATTCTCTAAATCTTTCCTGATGAGTCATGCTTCTTTCTGCAATACTACGATACTCACATTCAAGTCTGGAGACACTGCGAAGAGAGAATACTTAACTGCTACATCATGTACCGCCACACTGGTGTTATGCTATGAGGTGATTTTGGAAATCACTCTCGCCTGCTCTCCAATGTGTTGTAGCCGGTTGTCCTTCCTCACCTTCAGTTCTTGCCTACAGCCATATTTCAACAGGATAATGCATGGCCAAACTTGGCAAGCATAATCCCATTGTTATTCATCAATCGCCAGACTAAATTGTTTCCCTGACTGGATTTTTCTTAGATAGAGAACATGTATCCCATCTTTTCTCAATGACTGTTGCAGATTACATCTCCAACTGCCACACCAGAGCAACTTTGGGAACTTGTGGAAGATGCTTGGTTTGTTGTATTCTAAGAACACATCCAAAGTTTCTTGCAAAATGCCAACACGTATGGCAGCGATTATCTCAAACAGTGACGGCTACTCAGGCTACTGATTTGACAGGAACCACAATTCACAGAAGCCTTTATTTTTAATCATTTGATGCATGGTCACCATGTTTTCTACAAAAGAAATTTTGTTGGGATATATGTTGTCTTTCTTGGTGTTACAATTTGAATGGCTAGAAGAGTATGAAATATGGTCAAGATTATGGTGTCATACCAAGATAATTTATCTGGATAAAGCTATGACTAAAATAATTACTACTGAGTGTTTACATTCAAAAGGTTACTGTCTGTACTATGCTTAATTATACAGTCATTAACATTAATTTCCTTTAATTAAGTATGCAAATTTTGCAAAACAAAAAGGAAAGAAAAATTATTTTTAATCAAAATTCAACACAATTAACATATTTAAAATTTGAACATATAACTAATAATGTCTTGTAATAATTTTGATAAAAGATGTGTACATATTCGTTTATTGATCAATCGGTTATATTTTTAATATGACTCTCCTATTAGAATCGACTGTAATATTTGAACATTTTCTGTGTAATTGTAAAATTGGCTATGTACGTTCAAATATGTATAAATTAAGAAAACCTATTAATGTGTTTTTAATAATTAAATGTTTTATTCTGGATTAAAACTCTGCAATAGAAATACGCCCTAAATTATAAACCTTACAAAAACCTGTCGTTATAATATCATACTTTCTACAAAAATAAAATAACAATAAAACTAAATAATTTTAATAATAAACTAGTGTAGTTTAAATGTCCATGAAATAATTCATTAAAGTTTGAATAACTTCAGTTCTTGTCATTTTAAATTAGAACTGCAAAATCAAAATTTCAGTCAAAGTATTAAAAAATATAAAAAAATATGCATAAAATTTTAAGTTGTTTGTCATCACTAAAACATAATTCATAACCTAAAAGATAATTTTCATTTTATTAAAATCTCAAGTATTCTTAAAATTATTTGCAAATGTAACAATGCATTTGGTATTTAAAGTTAGATCTAAGAACTAGTTAAATTGTATAAGTTATTCCACCTAGTTATATATATATATATATATATATACTGATGAATAATTTCATGGAATATAGATGTATTCTGTAAAACAAATTTTATGAATTTAAACAAGTAATTAATATTTATCCACCCAAAAATTTAACTTAACATGGAAAAAGAATCCCAAGTCTAATATTAGAATATATTAGGTTTAGTGGTTAGCGCTCTTGACTCCTGAGCTGTGGGTCCCGATTTCGAATCCCGGTTTACGTATGGATGTTACATTCTCTCCGTGTGTTTAGCTGTTTTTTTCTTCTATGATGATGCATCAATGTGGCCCACTCCTATAAACAGATTTGTGGTGGTAACGGATTTGTGCTCGCTTCCGTGACATGGTTCAGAGGTGTCCTAGGTAGTGACAAATGAGTAGCAGTTTCTCGCCTTGTTGTGGCATAGGATTCGTTACCCAAATGTCCGTTATTGGAAAAAAATTTTTAAAGGATTAAAATGCTCAGCATTTGTTAAAATCTTTTGAATATTTTCAATGTCTTTATGCCTACTAGTTAGTTTTTATCACGAAAATTTAAATAGCTTTAACTTAAAAAATTATTAAAATTATTATTACTAAAATATTTAATTTTGGACATTTTTAATTACACATTTAAAAAACCATGATTAATTTCCATAATGAAACGCAGAAACGCAAATATATATGTATTAACCTACCAAATATAATGCTAATTAAATAAGAAAGTTAGCATTAGAATATATACATGCATACATATATATATATATATATATATATATATATATATATATATATATATATATATATTATAAATTACAATTTTCTTAATGGCTGACAAAGGAAATAAAATTTCATAATTTATTTTATTTATCGCATTTATTTAAAGAACAACTGATTTGCTTATGATTCTTATTACCTCAGTACAATTCTATAACTGTTTTTAATAAACTACTTTCTTATGCCATTTTAATAAAAATTTGTAATATTATAGAATGTAATTAATGCTTTATTGATATTTTTCTTTAATGAAATAAACTCTACTAATAAGTCTTCAACCGAAAAACTTTCTTAATTTGCTGAGAAAACACTTTGATTATAATTTAAGAAAAATATAATTTGAAATAAATAAATATGAAATTAATAATTTTCTTTTAATGTGAAGTATAGTAATAATAAGAGTCTTTTAAAACACTGAAACAGATTTTTTCTTCGAAAAAAAATTAAATTTATTAAATACTTTAAATTTATATAATTTAAAGAAAAGTACTAATCAATAAGAAAATATAAAACTTACTCCACATGAAATAAAGAATAAAAAACACTCCATAAATAGAGAAACCACTATTATATATAATAAATAATGAGGAATAGTTCTTTCACTCAAATTGAAAATATAAGTGATTGACATACGCTTATTTACATTGGTCATATATCATCGAAATGGCTTCACTTAAATATATAGGAAAAATATTTTCTTTGTAGTACTTAAGTCAATGGCATTTTTAAGATATTTCAGTATCATAAATCAAAATAAAATCTGAAGTATGACAAAAAATGGCAATTCTTATATAAGTAAAATTATTTTTAGTACCTGCAAAGCAGAAATGTTTGGAGGGAAAATAGTTAAATTAATAGAGAAACAAAAGATAAATTATGTTCACTTTTTTAAATGAAGACGGGATTATCAAAAAGTAATATCTAACTTATCGTGGTTTGATGAATTGAAGTCTCAAAAATTTTGATGCTTTTTCTCTAAGATACTCAGAAAATGAGAATATTTTATATTCAACATATTAATTAATTGATAAAACACAAAGATTCTATTATATATAGACATAAGTGGCGAAAGTTTTCATTTCTAAATAATTAGCGATTTTATAAATCGCTTGAACATCTTTCAGTTCTTATTATATAAAATAAGGAAATAAATCTAAATTATAATAAACTGCATAGTTAACTTGAGAGAGGAATTAAAGAAGCGTATCTTTTTAAATAATCTGTTAATTTTTCTTCAGTAAATAGCTTAATATACTGAATATAATTTTACAAAGCATGGCAAATTATGTTTCTAAGTTTTTTAACACTTATCAGATACATGTTTTACTATTACTAATAAATTACTGATATAATAAACAATAAAATAAGTGACATATTTAAAATATTAATATAAGCTACTTAAATAATTCTGAAACCTTTTATCCCTGGATTCCATTTAATTGTGTAGATTAATTCAATTCTTGTAACGGTTTTAAAATAGTTTATATTAAAATAAAACAGTTGCCAGTTATATATTATTAAAATTACTCTATATTAATTGTTTAAAAATTAAAGGTATATGTATATATATATATATATATATATATATATATATATATATATATATATATATATATATATATATATATATATATATATATATATATATATATATATGTATATATATATATATATATATATATATATATATATGTATATATTTATATATATATATATGTATATATATATGTATATATATATGTATATATATATATATATATATATATATATATATATATATATATATATATATATATATATATATATAGATATATATATATATATATATATATATATATATATATATATGTTTTTGTTCTAAAAAATTATGAATATAAGAAATAAATTAAAATCGATAAACAAATAATGAAATTAAAAAAAAATACTTTATCTTAGTTTTGGCAACTTTGTGATATTATTATTTTAACTATTTTCTGTATAATATGTTTAAAAATTTATTTAATTCTTTCAAAAAATTAAAAAACATTTTAAGATAATTAAAGAATACTAGAAAAATTGAAGAATTTTTCTTAACATTTCAGTTACACTCAGATTTAGAGAATATGAGTGTAACTGAATTCTCTAAATCTTTCCTGATGAGTCATGCTTCTTTCTGCAATACTACGATACTCACATTCAAGTCTGGAGACACTGCGAAGAGAGAATACTTAACTGCTACATCATGTACCGCCACACTGGTGTTATGCTATGAGGTGATTTTGGAAATCACTCTCGCCTGCTCTCCAATGTGTTGTAGCCGGTTGTCCTTCCTCACCTTCAGTTCTTGCCTACAGCCATATTTCAACAGGATAATGCATGGCCAAACTTGGCAAGCATAATCCCATTGTTATTCATCAATCGCCAGACTAAATTGTTTCCCTGACTGGATTTTTCTTAGATAGAGAACATGTATCCCATCTTTTCTCAATGACTATTGCAGATTACATCTCCAACTGCCACACCAGAGCAACTTTGGGAACTTGTGGAAGATGCTTGGTTTGTTGTATTCTAAGAACACATCCAAAGTTTCTTGCAAAATGCCAACACGTATGGCAGCGATTATCTCAAACAGTGACGGCTACTCAGGCTACTGATTTGACAGGAACCACAATTCACAGAAGCCTTTATTTTTAATCATTTGATGCATGGTCACCATGTTTTCTACAAAAGAAATTTTGTTGGGATATATGTTGTCTTTCTTGGTGTTACAATTTGAATGGCTAGAAGAGTATGAAATATGGTCAAGATTATGGTGTCATACCAAGATAATTTATCTGGATCAAGCTATGACTAAAATAATTACTACTGAGTGTTTACATTCTAAAGGTTACTGTCTGTACTATGCTTAATTATACAGTCATTAACATTAATTTCCTTTAATTAAGTATGCAAATTTTGCAAAACAAAAAGGAAAGAAAAAGTATTTTTAATCAAAATTCAACACAATTAACATATTTAAAATTTGAACATATAACTAATAATGTCTTGTAATAATTTTGATAAAAGATGTGTACATATTCGTTTATTGATCAATCGGTTATATTTTTAATATGACTCTTCTATTAGAATCACTGTAATATTTGAACATTTTCTGTGTAATTGTAAAATTGGCTATGTACGTTCAAATATGTATAAATTAAGAAAACCTATTAATGTGTTTTTAATAATTAAATGTTTTATTCTGGATTAAAACTTTGCAATAGAAATACGCCCTAAATTGTAAACCTTACAAAAACCTGTTGTTATAATATCATACTTTCTACAAAAATAAAATAACAATAAAACTAAATAATTTTAATAATAAACTAGTGTAGTTTAAATGTCCATGAAATAATGCATTAAAGTTTGAATAACTTCAGTTCTTGTCATTTTAAATTAGAACTGCAAAATCAAAATTTCAGTCAAAGTATTAAAAAACATAAAAAAAATATGCATAAAATTTTAAGCTGTTTGTCATCACTAAAACATAATTCAAACCAAAAGATAATTTTCATTTTATTAAATCTCATGATTCTTAAAATTATTTGCAAATGTAACAATGCATTTGGTATTTAAAGTTAGATCTAAGAACTAGTTAAATTGTATAAGTTATTCCACCTAGTTATATATATATATATATATATATACTGATGAATAATTTCATGGAATATAGATGTATTCTGTAAAACAAATTTTATGAATTTAAACAAGTAATTAATATTTATCCACCCAAAAATTTAACTTAACATGGAAAAAGAATCCCAAGTCTAATATTAGAATATATTAGGTTTAGTGGTTAGCGCTCTTGACTCCTGAGCTGTGGGTCCCGATTTCGAATCCCGGTTTACGTATGGATGTTACATTCTCTCCGTGTGTTTCGCTGTTTTTTTCTTCTATGATGATGCATCAATGTGGCCCACTCTATAAACAGATTTGTGGTGGTAACGGATTTGTGCTCGCTTCCGTGACATGGTTCAGAGGTGTCCGCAGGGTAGTGACAAATGAGTAGCAGTTTCTCGCCTTGTTGTGGCATAGGATTCGTTACCCAAATGTCCGTTATTGGAAAAAAATTTTTAAAGGATTAAAATGCTCAGCATTTGTTAAAATCTTTTGAATATTTTCAATGTCTTTATGCCTACTAGTTAGTTTTTATCACGAAAATTTAAATAGCTTTAACTTAAAAATTTATTAAAATTATTATTACTTAAAATATTTAATTTTGGACATTTTTAATTACACATTTAAAAAACCATGATTAATTTCCATAATGAAACGCAGAAACGTAAATATATATGTATTAACCGAAACAAATATAATGCTAATTAAATAAGAAAGTTAGCATTAGAATATATACAGGCATACATATATATATATATATATATATATATATATATATATATATATATATATATATATATATATATATATATATATTATAAATTACAGTTTTCTTAATGGCTGACAAAGGAAATAAAATTTCATAATTTATTTTATTTATCACATTTATTTAAGGAACAACTGATTTGATTATGATTTTTATCACCTCAGTACAATTCTATAACTGTTTTCAATAAATTACTTTCTTATGCCATTTTAATAAAAATTTGTAATATCATAGCATGCTATATTTTAATGCTTTATTGATAATTTTCTTTAATGAAATAAACTCTACTGATAAGTTTTCAACCGAAAAACTTACTTAATTTGCTGAGAAAACACTTTGATTATAATTTAAGAAAAATATAATTTGAAATAAATAAATATGAAATTAATAATTTTCTTTTAATGTGAAGTATAGTAATAATAAGAGTCTTTTAAAACACTGAAACAGATTTTTTCTTCGAAAAAAAATTAAATTTATTAAATACTTTAAATTTATATAATTTAAAGAAAAGTACTAATCAATAAGAAAATATAAAACTTACTCCACATGAAATAAAGAATAAAAAACACTCCATAAATAGAGAAACCACTATTTTATATAATAAATAATGAGGAATAGTTCTTTCACTCAAATTGAAAATATGAGTGATTGACATACGCTTATTTACATTGGCCATATATCATCGAAATGGCTTCACTTAAATATATAGGAAAAATATTTTCTTTGTAGTACTTAAGTCAATGACATTTTTAAGATATTTCAGTATCATAAATCAAAATAAAATCTGAAGTATGACAAAAAATGGCAATTCTTATATAAGTAAAATTATTTTTAGCACCTGCAAAGCAGAAATGTTTGGAGGGAAAATAGTTAAATTAATAGAGAAACAAAAGATAAATTATGTTCACTTTTTTCAATGAAGACGGGATTATCAAAAAGTAATATCTAACTTATCGTAGTTTGATGAATTGAAGTCTCAAAAATTTTGATGCTTTTTCTCTAAGATACACAGAAAATGAGAATATTTTATATTCAACATATTAATTAATTGATAAAACACAAAGTTTCTATTATATATAGACATAAGTGGCGAAAGTTTTCATTTCTAAATAATTAGCGATTTTATAAATCGCTTGAACATCTTTCAGTTCTTATTATATAAAATAAGGAAATAAATCTAAATTATAATAAACTGCATAGTTAACTTGAGAGAGGAATTAAAGAAGCGTATCTTTTTAAATAATCTGTTAATTTTTCTTCAGTAAATAGCTTAATATACTGAATATAATTTTACAAAGCATGGCAAATTATGTTTATAAGTTTTTTAACACTTATCAGATACATGTTTTACTATTACTAATAAATTACTGATATAATAAACAATAAAATAAGTGACATATTTAATATATTAATATAAGCTACTTAAATAATTCTGAAACCTTTTATCCCTGGATTCCATTTAATTGTGTAGATTAATTCAATTCTTGTAACGGTTTTAAAATAGTTTATATTAAAATAAAACAGTTGCCAGTTATATATTATTAAAATTACTCTATATTAATTGTTTAAAAATTAAAGGTATATGTATATATATATATATATGTATATATATATATATATATATATATATATATATATATATATATATATATATATATGTATATATATATATATATATATTATATATATATATATATATACATATGTATATATTTATATGTATATATATATGTATATATATATATATATATATATATATATATATATATATATATATATATATATATATATATATATATATATATATATATATATATATATATATATATATATATATATATATATATATATATATATATATATATATATATATATATATATGTTTTTGTTCTAAAAAATTAAGAATATAAGAAATAAATTAAAATCGATAAACAAATAATGAAATTAAAAAAAAATACTTTATCTTAGTTTTGGCAACTTTTTGATATTATTATTTTAACTATTTTCTGTATAATATGTTTGAAAATTTATTTAATTCTTTCAAAAAATTAAAAAACATTTTAAGATAATTAAAGATTACTAGAAAAATTGAAGAATTTTTCTTAACATTTCAGTTACACTCAGATTTAGAGAAAAATTTTGGTATTCATATATTAAAATCTGTAATTTTATATTATAAATTTAATCACTTACATTTTAGATATATTTTGCTAAGCAATATTTACACACACTGTTTATGAGTTAATGAAAAATGTTAATTAAAAAAATTCTTTAAATGATTATACAGAAAATAGTAAGAAAGAACTTTTCTACATGTAAAATAAAGCACACAAGATTGTACATAAAAGAATTCTGCATTTAATTCTAAAAATTCATAAAAAAATAGTTAAAAATATAAAAATTTAAATGCATTTTAATAATTAATGTTATAACTATTTTGTAATAAACTTCTATATTGATTACTAAATATATTGTTTAATGTTTTCCAGGAAATATTCTTGATTTGATATAAATATATTGAGTTCAATTATATTTAAGAGTTAAATTATATAATTCTTTAAAAAATTTTTATATATTTCACTTAGTTAATTAAAGTAGACTGCTTCTCTAGCATTAATGTATAATATTTTTAAATACTGAGTTGCGTCAGCTAATTAAAATTATAAAGAGAATTAAGGAAAATTTGTGAAAATAAAAAATAAATAAAATCTACACTTCCCCTTGAGTGCCATTTGCTTTTAAAAGTGAATTGAGCTGCTGAATCTCATATAAAAGGAATTGAAATAAATGTTCTCTAAGGAATTTAAGAAAAATACAGTTATAAAAAAATACAAAAGCACAACTAACGTAGCAAGATTTCTTTACAAAATTATAAAATAAAATTATTCTGGTTCAGATAAATAATATCTGTTTATTTCATTAAATTTTCATGATTAAATTATTAAAAAAACTTACTTATTATGAAAAATGCTATATTTGTAATTTTTTCATTAAAAAAATTTATTAAACCATTTATTACTTCAATATTATAACAGAATAGAAATTCTGACTTTTTGATTACTTATTAATGGAAAGTATAAAAATATTAATAGTTATTCTTCAGATTCCTTATGTGGTGAGAAACTAAAACTTATTTATACTTCTCTTGAACATTACTAATATTTTTATATATTATTAGTAAATTGATGAATAACAGTGTTAAAATTTTCTTCCCTTTCCACAATTTCAAATATTATATATTCAAGATTTAAAGAAATACAAGGTATCTTCAATACTTTAAAATTACCTTTTTAAGGTTTATATCTAACGTAAAGCACGTTTAATAATTTAAATATTTAAAAAATATAATTTAAAAGATATTTTCACGTAAAGTATATTTTTTATGCAAAATTCATTAAAAAATATCAATTAAACACACTTTTCGCTTAGACAAAATAAATACTTAAAAAATCTTGGAAAAGGATACATTAGATTATTAAAATAACAAATCATTCATAAGTACTTCTCCTTTGTGTGTGTGTGTGTGTGTGTGTGTGTGTGTGTGTGTGTGTGTGTGTGTGTGTGTGTGTGTGTGTGTGTGTGTGTGTGTGTGTGTGTGTGTGTGTGTGTGTGTGTGTGTGTGTGTGTGTGTGTGTGTGTGTTTTAATGATATCATTTATTTAATTATATCCTTATAATCTGATTACGTTATATATAAATTGACGATTACTTGGTTATTTTATTCATCATAATATTTTTTTTTGTTAAGGAAAAAATAATCTTAAAAACAAAATTATGCATAGAAAATTCTTTATTGGAGCATTCGAATACAGTTAAGATTAAAATTATTCTAAAAGCATATTTAAAATTCTTAATAAAGAGTGAAATAAAAATTCCTCAGCAGAAGTGAATTTCTAAGTATTAAACAAAATATTCTTTACAGAATCAAATGAAACTATTATAAAACTATTTAATTAATAATATATAAACAAAAGCAACATAATTCTTTTATGAACTGTAGCAAAAAGCTACCGGTTTCTTTTCGGTACTCTTCTGTTCTTATTATCAAAAGCATTCTCAGAAATCTGTTTCAAAGTTTATTGATTGCTTTGACTTTGGAGTGTTCTTAAAAGTAACTCTCATGAAGATCATGAAAGGAATGTGAGAATACACGGCCCCAGGGACTTTTTTTCCCGGTGGGAAATTTTGCAGAAAAATATTTCTACTTTACTTTTATTACGTTTTTGATCAGGATTGTTTTTATCCACAAAGCTTCTCCATATCAAATCCCAGACTTCACAATTTTACTCAAGAGACCATTATGTCACACTGAATTGTACGCTAACTTCATGTAACAAGCACAAAAAAGTTAACGTTTTATTTTTCTTCAAGAATTTAAGAAGTGGAAGATTCTTTTTGCTACTGCGCCGAAGCCACAATGTGAAACTGTTTCCATTTGTTTTTTGGGAATATCTAGAAATTTAAGTGAATTTGATTTATGAGTATATGAATTTCCTTGCAACCAACCTAAAGTATATGCTTCTAAACTTTTAAACAACATTATTAATAGTTACTTTTTATTGATTTCTAATAAAGGACTAAAACTAAAATAGGACCTTTAGATTCATTATAAAATTTTGTTGATTATTTATTTAAATGATTTGAATTATTTTTTTCTGAATATATATTTCTTGTTGCATATGCAAAACACATAAATGGACATCAATACATGTTTTCATGCACACACACACACACACACACACACATATATATATATATATATATATATATATATATATATATATATATATATATATATATATATATATATATATATATATATATATATATATATATATAATATATATATATATATATATATATATATATATATATATATATATATATATATATATATATATATATATATATATATATATATATATATATATATATATATATATATATATATATATATATATATATATATATATATATATATATATATATATATATATATATATATATATGCATTGAATAAATTTTTAAAAACAAATTCCGCAATTTGAAATTATAATATCATATCTATTGAAAAGATTAAGGAGAATTTTATCCAAATTATTAAAACCTTTTCACTCTGACTGACATTGAAAATGCAAAACCAAAAAGGATGGCAATTTACGAGAAAGTGGTGAAACTCAGCAAATAGAGAGTGAAGTTAACGAATAAGAGATCTGTATTTCGAAAAGATATTCGTAATATAGGGAGAGAGTCTGAGTCGAGTCAATTGGTTGCAGAATCACAGTGGCGTGATTCATCTCAGAAGACGATGCAAAGCCACTCTGTTAAACACATTGCTCTAATCCGGCACCATTACAGACTTTGGCGTCTATGAACATCATGAATGCAGACCACTAGCAACCAGTGACAGCAAATGGTTCTGCTGGATATGGGAGCATGCAGGGTTTCGTGCGCATGCAGCAGAATTTCATTGGATTTGCTTTGGATGAGTCCGCAACAGATAAATACCTGGATGTACTTTGGACGTGCGTTGTACGGGTCTTTCTTAGGCGCATCGATCTAAACGTGGGCTGACTTCACTCTTTCTTCACCGGCACCACAAAAATGCTATACATTTCCTTGTTCCAATCAGATTTGTCACAACTGGTGCACTATGAACGCGTCCAGGTTTCTATCAGTTAATATTTACCTTAAGGACCAGCTTGCCCTTCTCAGTTCGATCACTAAGCCCCTCTTAAACTCCAGTGTATGTTAGAACTGACTCTTGCGACGATGGCCTGGCATTCACTGCAATTACAAGCGTCCTATATGGAAAGACAAATTTTCAATAATTATTTTCTAAACAACAATAACGGCTCGAATATTCCCAACTACGCTGGTTTCTCACCTTATATCTTATCCTACGTTCACTGGAGTGCTACCTATCTCACATCATTCGCATTACTTGGTATGGTGTGCCTACTGTGAAACTTGAAAGATTTTCTTTCCACTCCTTGGTGATGATTTTTCAATGTCGGGCAGTGTATATATAACTTATATTTGCAAATTAAAGAACTAAAGTATTAATCCATGATTTTTTAAATCATTTTATCAAACTTGTTCCAATAAATTTTCTAAATCTGTAATAATAGATTCGATGTAAAAAAAATTGCAATGTTTTTTTTTCTATAATATAATATTTATAGTCTCATAAATTTGAGTTCATATTTAAGAAAATTAAAGTATCCAAATTAACATTTGAACCGTGATGGCAGAAAAGAACTCATGATTATTAATTATAAATTACATTTAATTTTAGGTTTATAGTATAATATGTAAACATAGTGTACAAATATATTGTGTAAAATTTTAAGAAAGACAATAGCCATAATTAGTGATCTAAGCCACTTCTGTTTTACAATCCAGAGAAATATTTTCAAGTAATATTGTCAAATATATTTACATTGACTTTGTAATATCCAATAATGTGAAGAAGTAAAGAGCGTGAATTACTTCCAGAAGAAATTGGACAAAAATAAGATTTCAAATATATTTCTAGTCTTTCCTTATTAAAAACTGAAATTTCTATAAAACATTCACATGCATGATTCAATCCCACACGGGTAATTAACTTTTCCATATCTTAATGAAAGCCAGACTAAGCAAAGCAATAAAAATCCCCAAATTTAGCATATAATTTTAATAAAATATTAAGAGCAGTCCAAATTTTGATAAAAAGAGTAGTTGTAGATTTTTATTTTAATTTCATCCATTTTAATATGACTCTAGATGCGTGAATCATTTTTTTTTACAAAACATTACATTTTATTTTATAAGTAATACAGAAATTTACAATTTTTTAATACATTCTTGGTTACAGCAAAATATTTGCTTAATAACTTTTTAAAGGCGCTTGAGATTTTTTTTCCTCATTTAATACACGGGCATGGCTAATTATTAATGAAATTATTTTTCCATTCGTTTTTTTAAACGAATGGAAAAATAATTTCATTAATAATTAGCCATAAAATAATTTTAATATTCATATAGTGCTGATCTTTTGAATTTATAAATATTAATTCGTCATTTTGCTTCTGTAGCAAATACTTGGCATGAGCATATTTAAAATGAGTATAGAGTTTTCATAATTCAATATCAATGATATTTACTAAGATGATTGTAAAAATATTATTCAGAAATTATATTAATATTTTTACAATCATCTTAGTAAATTTTATAAAATATTCAGAAATTATTCAAAAATTAATATTTGATACTCGGATTATTTCTAAATAAAGTTATTAAAAGCTGAATATTATGTTAGTTGAAATCACAAAGTTATCCTTCCTGCGTTTACATTTAATCTATTTTATTATAATTATTTTCAGCATCACATATTTTAACTTATATTCAGGATACTATGAAATCGTTAGAAAAAGAAGTTTATGAGTCAAACAGCTTATAAAACAGAAAATAAATCCTTTAGAGTAAAGAAAAAACGCTTTAGAATTGGTTTGGTTTTTTGTCGATCGACGGTCATTTTTTGCACACGAGGACTAATGAGACCGGGACCTATGCCTTAAAGTGAATTCCGAACCATTGCAAACATCTACACCCAAGGTGGGATTTTAACCCACGAACTGTTGAACCGAAGGCGCTAACCATTCGGCTGTTAGATAATAAAACACTTTAGAAATTATTTTTAAAAGAGCTTTAGAAAGTAAGGGAAGTAACATAAACTAAAAACAAGATAATTTCAGTTGAGATTGGTTGATTTCTTTCTCGTTCACCAGTCATTTTTCTGAATGTAAAGATTTAATAGACCAGTACATTCAGTTTAATGTAGACTTAAGCATCTGACAATATATAAGTTGTGATATCTGCATATTATTGAACCAAATAAAAAGCACATTTTCAATGTAGCTCAAGAAATAATTTCATCTTATATGAGCCTATGATGTATTGGAATTGGTAGAAAAAATACTATAACAGTTAATTTTATATATTCCCAAACAATTCATGAAACATTTCAAGTAATAAATTCAAACATAAAAATTAAGACAATCTAGTTAAAAATTTATTATCAATTTCGCTTTTCTATTTTTATGAAATTAGGTAAATAAATTATTTTCTCATAAATTTTAACCATAATATCCGTATTTAATTGTCCCTAATTTTATAATTTTTATCAGCAAGCAAAAGATATCCATTTTAAACGAAAATTTTAAAACATACATTGTATTTTTTAGTCAAGATTTCATGATTTATTTTTATATTTACTTTAAGAATTATAGTTAATGTATTTAAAGCTAACATATATGGCATAGAAGGGAAATCTGAATAGTTTGACATACTTAAAAGTGCTTTAAAAAACAGAAAAAAATGAAGTCTTTTATCTACTTTATGGTATGTCAATGATAAAATATTTATATAATTTACTGTTGTTTTGTTCACTGAACATGAATTTTTAACATAACATATCCATCATTTTTTAAACTTTATTAACAGATTTGAAGACTATATTTTATAAATAAATTATCAGTAACTTTTAATATTATAAAATTTGATTTTGCTGGAATATTATTCGTTTTGTTTTTTTGTCAGAGTTAATAATTTCTTTAATTTAAATATTTCAAAACAGAATGAGAGATGGTGTAAGAATTTAAATGTTTTCTACTTATTTCGTTATAAATTTATGTACGTTAATTAAGAACAAAAATTTATTGTCTAAAGATAATGAAACCATTAAACATAGGAATCTAACATAGCGAACAATATCCAGTACATTATACAGTAAATGTGGTAGTATGTCTAGTTCATATAATAGAGTAAATTTACTACCAGAAATTTAAAGTTATAACAAAATTCTAAATTCAGACTGCGTGAAGCATTTAAGGTTTTATAAAAATACACACTATTTTCTCTCTTTTTTTCTTCACGAAAGTCAAAATTTAATTCACAGTATATTTTTAAATTAAAGATTTCTTCGTTCTAAAAAAGGAAAACATTATGTGACTAAAGCAATTATTTGCAAATTCTAAGAATTTTTAAAAACTAAAGTAAAATAAAATTTTGTAAAGTGCTTCTAAATAACACGTTATGTTCTAAAGAAAACATATTTTTGAAAAATAAGTTCACATTTGATATGCATTAGATACTCAACTTTTCTTTTAATAATTTAATTTAAAAAAATATCACGTTGAAAGTGAAGCTTAAGATAACGATACAGGAAACAAAAAGCTTATATAAAACGAAAGATTTTAGTTTAGAAATAATAAAAAGGAAATCTAAAGTCCCAAATTATTGCAAAAAATAAAATAATAAACTTTAGCATATAAAATTTAGATTAATATATTAAAACGAATTGTTAGCTATAAATATGCAATGTAACAATACTTCATAAATATCTTGAGATAACTATAATTGTTTTAGCCCAAAAGAGATCATTAATTAATGATACTAATTTTCAGTCTTATAATTTGTACAGCAATATAATTTTTCTTAAATTTATATTAGTAAGAATTATGAAAATGGTGAATTCAGTGAAGAAGAATAAACATAAAAATTGTGCATTGAATTTATTTTTTCATTTTCGTTACATTTCAAATTTTGTACATTAAATTTCATTTGTTTTAAGTGTAACACAATTGATTATTAATTATATTTTTCCCTCAAATTAATAAATCATTTTTTAAATTCCTTATAATTATTCATTTTATTTACTTATTTAATAAATATGAGGGAAAAAGATGATATGAAAAAGCTATAACTATTTTAATTTTTTAGTTTATTATCCTTCAAATTTAATTGCTAATGCTCTCAGTATAAGTAATGCGATTGACGTTAAAGATCCCTTCTTGAAATATAAAATATGCCAAAATCCTTATTTAGAAGATTAAAAAATTCATTCTACTTAATTATAAAACTGTCTTAAATGTTACACTTCATTCATTTTAAAAATTTATAAAAATTCAAAAAATGTGTAACAAATATATTTCATAATGATACAATAAGCAATTTAAGTTCCGTATTTATCAAATTGCATAACTATTCATTCTCAATTGCAAGGTTACCATTTTATCTGAGCAATAAAATATGGCCCTAATATTAAACATTTTAAAATCTATCAAAAAATATACTTGCTATCAAACATAGAATAAAAAAAAAGTTATTTAGCAATATAAAACTTATAAAATATTCTTAGAAATTCAGAAAATATAAACAAATGAATAGTATTTTCACCACATCGCTTTTGAAATCTTTGCTTAAAGCTAAATATTGTGATTTTCAAAGAATACATTAATAGCAACTCAAAATTGAGTTTAATATTAATGAAAACATATGCAATCTTATAATCTCTTCTTTGTTTTCAAAAATAGTATTATAGAAATAGAAAATGTTTTCCATTCCCTGAATGTTTTTAATCATTTACGTATTTTAAAATTAACATTTTTATACTTAACAAATTTCGTTACAAAAATACAAAATAATTAGGGATGTAATTATAAAAATGTGTTATTTTCTTATAATAAAATTTAGAAGTACTTAAACCTGATAATGAACAAATATACCATATAGTTAAATAGAAATAAATACAGTTTTAGAAATTGAAATTATAATCATTTTCCAAGACTATTATACTTTTAATAACATTAGAAATGAAACAAAAGTTTTACATATACTTGTACTCTGATTGTGAATTGAATTTCTTTTCTGATGTGAATATTATTATGAAGTGAGATTTATATAACAGCTATTACATAAAAAGTTTAAAATAATATAAATTTTTCTCTCAAATAAAGGAAAGGGTAAACAATTAAAATTTATATGAAAAGTAATATAGGAAGGAAGTGTCAAAAATACATTGAATGAGCAATTCATTAACAGTAACCATTTACATAATTATAACTATAATTATTCATATCACAATTAATATTTATTAACTTTTTGCCTTGCTAATATTAGGAATGTTGATTTCTAGTTTATATTTAAATTTTCTTTTTCAGAGATTTTACAATTTTCAAAGGAAAAGTATTGTATTATTTAAAATTAACACAGAAAACTTTTTAGAATGTTATTAACATACGTTTTAAAACAATTGATTTACAGGAAGTATTTTAAATGTCTGTATTGTCTTAATATCAAATTTATGTAACTGCTCTTAAGAATATTTTATTCGGTAATTATTTCTAAATATTTTACATTTAATCCAATTTTTCATATTTTTTTCACATGCATGATGAACTTAGATTTCCTTGCAAATTATTGTAAATTTCCTTATTTTTGACCAAATAATGTGAACAATTTAATGTGTATATAAAAATTTTGATTAATGAGATAAATTTACATCGTTCAGTTCAGGCTTCATTATTATCAGGCTTCATCAGAAAAGTCTTTATTCAGTTTTATATTCGCTTTAGTTATTGAACTAGATTTAGTAAGGATAAAATCATCATTCAAATTATTTTTAAACAAAATGCATTTTTGATGTCGATATAATTCTTCGTATAATTTTCATAATTATAAATTTCGCTTGTATTTGTCAAAAGAATTAATTTATAAATTTAATTTTTTTTTCCTAAAAAAATAAAAGGAAAACAATATTTTAAAGAATTTAAACAGAAAATATATCTATATTGTCATCTATTTCAGATATTGTCAAGAGAAGAAAAACAATTTACTCCAAAAATCAACCAATATATAAGATTATTTTGAAGCTGGTTAGTTGTTATTTTAACTTTCGACACGTGGGGATTCAAGATTTGAATGTTCAAACGATATAGTTAACATCTATAATCACATGACTTATTCTCGTGTACTTAAAGAGTAACATTTTAAATTCTAGAAATAAAGATGCAAAACATCATAAATATTTAATTTCTAACTGTCTCGAATAAAGCAATATGCAATATTGTTTGTGCAGAGTAATGTGTATCTACCATTTTAAGTACAACAAAACAAATTCATTAATTTCAAATTTATTGTGTGATGATTTCTTTTCTAATACTACAGAATGTTCTACGCAAAATTGATAAAAATGGGCAGTCTAATTCAAAAACAAATGTCAGTTTCAAGAAAAAATGTAATATGCGTGATTTATTATGCTTTAATTTTTTGTGATGAATGCTATAATTTCTCAAAAAAATGTCAATTTATTTAAGTTAAATTTTAAATAATTTTATATTATATATTCTGTAATATTCCTATTAAATTTTAATTAGACTTCAATTAATTTATCTTATGATACACACAATTGAAGCATACCTGAAGAGTACAAAGTTTAAAAATGAGAACCTTAGTTTACAAAATCCTCTTTAGTAATACGGTGATAAAACTGATTTAGAACCACGTGTGTTTCTAAAGTTCTCAGAAACGCTACACCAAATAAAAAGCACAACACACATAAAAGTTAATACCAGAGGTAGTAAATCTCAGTAAATCTTTAATTATCATCTAAACTAAGTCATAAAATCTTTTTTATATAATTTTCAAAAGAACACAAATAAAGAAGCAAAAATCTTGTGTTTTAGAAAATGAAATAGCATAGTATTATAAAGCATTACATTAAATTACAAATAATTCCTCGAATAACTAGATATGTGGCTAAATGATTTCACAATAAATATCAAATTATTACAAGTACTTTAATTCTATTAAGAAAAGAATATTTAAAAACATTTAAGAGTTGTAAAGTTATCTTAAGCTTATTTATATTATATGATAATTAGGAATAAATATTGTTAAATATTACAATCACATGTAATATAGGATCTAAATTTAATACCTTTGGTTAAAGAAAATTTACAATTTATTTTATCAAATATCATTTTTACAATAAAGATTAATACAAAAACTCCTTGAAAAACAGTATGAATTCAACAATTAATGCATAAATATTATTATAAATTAAAAGTATTTATTATTTATGAAAAATATACTATACAGATAAATTTGATAAAATACTATTCTTTTTCAATTTCCTTCTTAAACTTTTTTTGTATACTTTGCTCACAAAATTATAAAAAGAGCAAACAAAAGAGTATTTAATAAAATTATTGGATTATAATCTTTCGTAAAGTATTAAAAATATCTTTTTAATATTTACTCTCTGAATTTTATTGTACAAAAAACCACGAAAATTAGATAGTGCTATAAATTCCAGAACATGCTACTTAAAATGAGCTCAAACAAGTTTAGCTTTCACAATAAATCAGGAAAAGCGGAAGAAAGTTACGATTAAATTTAATAAAATTGACTTATGATAAGAAATTTTAAATGGAAGATTTCAGAATAAGCGAAAGAAACTTGTGATCTTTATTTGTCTTTTTTATTTATCACATTTCTTAGCTCACAAGTTTTGGTATCTCTAAAGCATCATAATTTTGACAGCCCTGACCCCTTCTGTTCAGAGCATGTAATGTTGCTTCAAAAACTTCGCAATATTACATGCTTCAAAACCTTGCTTACCCCTTTAAAATGAACTAATTTATGGGACTCAAGTCTCAGGTTCTTCCACCCCTTCAACATCATTGTTCTTAACAAATCTGGCAATTTTTCCGTCAGTAATTTCACACTGGTTATCTCTTAAATGCCTCTTATCTATATCAATCAAATATGCATTCTCACTTTCAAGGATACGTTGCACTAAAAGCAGAGTATTTTCTTGATTTCATCTGTTTCGCTTTCAGCTGTTTTATTTTTCTCACTTAACAGCTAATTTCATGACCTTGCTATATTTTGTGTCATTATACTGTTTCAGGCAATTCGATGTAAGGGAGAATTTTCTAGATTTGTTGTATTCAAGTCTGAATTAAACCTAAGATATCCTCAATTTTTGTATGAGCTTTAACAGAAGCATGTTTCCAATAGTTTCTCCAACGCATTTAAAAATATTTTGGTTCATATGTTGACAAATATCAGTTCATTTGTTGGGAGAAACATGGTTCTTATATATTCATCACATGTATGAAGATGAGATGGGATATTATTTAGCAGTAAAACTGTTTTTCTGGTGTGGGTTACCTCTTAACTATCTCTTTGTTAATGGAACAAACTCTGTGAAAAACTAATTTTTCAAGTGTCACTGTTTATCCATGCTCTTCCCTGATTAAAATATTTTATGCCAGCGTATGTTTTGAAATTATTTCAAAAAGCGTAGGATTTTTGCATTTCTAATCATTGCCATTTTCCATTCGTGGTTTGATGTTGCATTTCTGCAAACCATACTGGAAACTATCTAAAGTTGAGCTGCTTTATTTTTAGTTGCGAAGCTTATACTTAGCAATATTTTGTAATTAAAACTAGTTCATGACGATTTCAACTTCAATATAGGCTTGAAACTTAATCTTAAATCACTCCATTTCTTCAAATTTTCACTATAGATTTTAACCAAATGTTAAATTGATGGAATTAAAAACACTTTGTTCGTCATCTAGTTTGCTCTAAAAATTAGCATCATCAGTCATTAAATCTTTTTTATATCCAATACCTAAGATAATGAAACCAAATGAAAAAAGCCTGATAATTTTTCTCATAATCACTTTTTTTATAGTTTTTCTGCTTTTTAAGTTGACTTGTTCAAAGTCGTAAGGAATATCGTTTGTGTAGTTCTAGTTGCTTTTGCTTCCAATCTTAGACTGTGGGATGACCAGTAAAATAGTTATTAGCGAATTTCTGCAATGTTTCTTATTTATCTGTGTGTTTTATGGGTCAAGTATATCTTATTTACGTGAAAATAATATTCTTTCTCTTTCACTTTCTTAAATCATGATTGCTAATAAAAATACACAAGAAAAGACACCGTTCTTAAGAACTTATCTCAATCGAACAGTCTCCTATGGCAATAAACACGATAATTTGTGAATTTATTAATTGCTGTTATAAATGGATGTAATTACAAAAGAAATCAAATATTTTTACAATTTCAGCTAATCCAACTCAAACATTGGATGATTCACAAGCAAAATGCAATATGTTGCTGGTGTTTGAAATGTAATGTCTTTTTTGGCAATTAAACAAGCAGATTTTGTAGATGCTACTACATTATAAATGATTTAATATTCTAACGTTTTTTATAATTACACGGTTAATTTGAACACATCTATAGAATGTATTTCTATACGATCATATCAGTCATGGAAGATCAGTCTGAATAATAAAAAAAACTTATAAAGACTGCCTCTGTGGAACCTTGCTGTCATAATGTAGTGGATCAATAAACAAATCAACTCATCAACAATCAAACATAGAATCAACTCAGTTATAATTTTAAATAATTTGCCGTTTTTCATAAATTTAGTAAATTAAAAAAAATATTAAAGAGTTTCAAAATTTTATTTATTGAAAGAAAAAAAATGAAAATGAATGATCAAAAATGCTATGCTGCAGACATATTGTAAGTAAGTAATATAAAAAACTGCATTATTTTAACGAAGATATTTTATAAGGTTTGAAAATATAGTATTCTATTTTACAATTTGGAAACACTCGAAAGAAATATTCTTAAAATTACTTTCATTTAAAAAGAAAAATTTTAGCTTCCTATTGTTATTCACTACTTATCGGTAACTTTATTTTTCAAACAGAGAGTTATTGCTTTGTCAATATATCTGAATTTTAAAGCTACTTAAATGTTTTCAATGAAATTGCAAGAAATCTACATTTTATTAATTAAAATTATATTAATTTCTTGTATTTCATTTTCAATTAACGATCAACATATATAATTGCATACAAACTTAAAAACAAATTCTATTACTAGTATTACACCCTTAAAATGCTGTCATCGATCTATTATTTTAAAGCAAAACTTAAAATTTCAAAATTAAGAAAAAATGCTAAAATGATGAAAATCAAAGTGTTTATCACGTTTTGTATTTAAATAATCGAAATACTGTTTCATCATTAGAAAATTCTCTGTTCAATTTTTCCCATCTTTTAATTAAGTAACTAACAGCTGCAATTAAATAATTATTAAACATTTTCTGAATACAGTATACAAGAAACAAAATTTTAAGCTTATACTTTTCAAAACTTATTAAATTTTATTATACTTAAATTTAAAGATTCATAGCAACAAATGTGGTGCTTATAAGCCATTATAAAATTTAATTATAAAACCATAAAATTTAATTACAAAATGCAATAATGAATATTAAAACAAATAAACATAATTTAAAAATTCTGATATATAAAAAATACGAAACTTTTATTAATTTTGAATTTAATAAAACAAGTTGTAAGGTTTAAAAAATATTTTTAAAAGAAAAATATAAATAATCTTACATGTTTTTAAAATTGGCATTTACTAAAAGGGTGATGAAAAATAATATGTTAACTTTGCCCTCCAGATATGTGTGTTAGGGATTCAGAGCATATTTTAAAAATAAACACATTTAATTAATTAGGAAGTTTTCAAAATAAGAAATCTTTACGTTTTTAGGATATGTTTTTGCATTGTATCTCAACATCCATCAAATACTAGTGAAATTGTATCGCTGATAATTACTTGACTACGCATTTTAAAAAACAGAGTGGATATTTAACGTTTCTCTTTTCCAGATAACAAGTAATTATTTTGTCATATTTGAAGCTCAATTATATTTTTAAAACTTTTTTTAGTAAATATATAACAATTGTGAATTAAACTGTCAAACTAAAATGAAGAAACAAAAATGATTTCTTATATATATATATATATTATAATTATTCAAAGTTAATGATCGGAAAGTATTATTTAATTTTACCGTTAATAATTATAAAGAGCTTAAATTGAATGTAGTAAAATACTTTTGTATTTTTGAATAACTAGTTTAAGCGTAAATATAATTCATTTTGTAAAATAAATTTTTTTGATATAGTGTTATTATAATTTTATTAAAAATATAACTGTTTTTCAAATTAATTAATACATTTATTCGTTACTTATTTAAATACTTATTAAACAAATTAATTTATAATTTTTATGACGTTTTTTCCATATTTTATATTATTTGATAAATTTATTTCTATAATTTTAATTATGAATAATTTAATCTAAATTACTTATATGCGTTAGATTTTGTTATTTAAAAAATGAAAATATATTTTATGATAATTTTCTAGAAACTCATTTAAATGAATCTGAAGTATGCCTAAAATTTTATGAATATTATTTTAAACATAAATTTATGATATTTTTAGAAAAATAAGTTTTAAACATTCTCTAACTTTTTTATTTGAGACACTGTAAGCATTTTAAAAAGCAAAAGAAGAGCTTGGCATTACACTTATAATTATTTACCAAGTCATCTATGGCTACTGTTGCTTATAAAACCAAGTGACAAATTTAAATTTACACAAAAAATAAGAATATTGTTTAACTAAAATGTCATTACATGTAAGAAATAAATAATTATTAATTTGGTGTCATTTATTTAAAAGTAGGAAATATAAAAAAATTATTAGTGGTATTACGCATTTGAATACACTCAGTATGATTTTGAAATTCAATTTAAAACATTAATTGATAGATATCACTTTAATTAATAATTTTCAAAATAAACTTAACTAAAAAAAGACTAAATATGTAAACATACTCGAATTAAAGAAGGATATAAATTTCTTAATAACTTTGTCAAATGTAATTTTTCTTATCAAGTCTTTTAATTTCCCATGCTAAGAAAATTGAATTTATTGTTTTTCACATGAATTAAAATAAATTGAAACAGCACTTGGATTTGTTATTTTCCCACATATTAATTCTTTTACATAGTACAAAATCATCATGTTTTTTTGCATGATTTCATTGCTTTATATTGTAAAAAAACATTGGGCTATTAAAAAGCAATTAATTTTCTATGTATTGTATTTAAAAACAATACAAAATATCATTAATTAAGTATTTTTCCTGATCATTTAATGTTAATAAAGAATGAAATTTGCTCCCCGTAAAAAGAAAGAGTGCTTTTAAAATAGGGTCACGAAACATATCAATGTAAATTAATTTATTTTAACCAAACATATAGTATTAGAATTAAACACTGCCGATTCCAATATAATGACGATGCTCTAGCATAAAATACTTCATTTTATCGTAAACTATCCAATTGTATTCAAGGTAAAAGAGTACAGAAATGTGAATCTTTTTTAGGATAACATTTTTTAAAATCCTTTGTCTTAGACTTTAAAGGTATTAAAAATACCAAATACAATAACTTTTACAAATTACTAAGAATTTTTTCCTTGTGACCTAATTCTTTTATATTAAATCTTACCAGTATTGTTTTTATCGGTAATAAGAAATATAATAGCAAAAATATTAATTTAAAACTAATTAATTATATTCCTTATTCTTATATTTATAGAAATAAAACTTTTCAATTAAGTTTTTTAATCTTCAACATTTTATTTGAAGTCACAAACATTCTTTACAATAATATTTAAATCAATGAGAAAACTACGAAATTTATTGCTAAGCAATGTAATACAAAATTCATAGATAAACAATGAAGAAATACAAATCGAATCTAATTTATTTAACAAAAGAAAAGAGAGCGAAATAACTTTACTCAATGTTTAAGTTACATTATATTATAACATTTCATTTATAATATTAGATTTTACAAGCAATAATATTACGTAATGTCTGAGGTACTTTAATGTTTGCTTAGTAATAAGCTATTATGTGCTGCCGTATATATAAACGTATAATAATTCACACAAACATATTCTCACACAAAAATTTAATGCAGAATAAAAAAAATGTATGCATTTAGCACAAAAAATTAACTTTAGGAGAAACGCGAGCAATTTGAAATTAGAAAGTTTTTCATTATTTTATGTAGAATCACTAGCAACAAGAATTTAGATTTAATTCCTCTCATAGCTTCTCTTACTTGCCAATTACGTTCACATTGATATAAATAAACATATTTTTCGAAACCTATACTAACATTATTTCATCGGAACTATTATAGACTGTGATGTCCCTCTCAGAATGAAAACCTTGAGTACTTATGACATTAAGACGTAAATAAATAGAAAATATTTATAATTTTGGTGATGTTATCAGCAATATAAATATTAATTTAAAACATATTGTATAGGTTTATTTTTCTCCTCGTATATACATTTTTTTTATTTTCTTAATAATTAATTAATCTATATTAAAGACAAATTTCATAAGTAAAAATTATTTATAATTTTGCCTTGCTCCAACGATTATAATTATAATTATGATTTCAATGGATAATATTTATTAAAAATGAGTGAAGAAAACACGACAATATTTTTATTCAATTTCTTTGTTGGTTGAAATTCGAAGATTCTTTAAAAGAATCTGATAGATTCAATTGAATGAACATTTAAAATATACACTCGGTTATTTATGCATTGTAGTTTTAATTATAAAACAAAAACACTGACTTCCATTTATCAATCTTAAATTTAAAGAGGGACTTGATATAAAAAGGCACAAGATTGTGTTTTTGAAACTTAACATATTTTAAATTTGGAAGGAATATCAATCGCTTATAAAGCAGGTTCACACACACAGCTAAGATTCTTTAATCGTAACTTGAACAGTAACGAAAAGAATTGAACTTATGGACAGAGTTCTTTCGGTCTTATATTCCTTAAGACTTTAAATTCGGCTTACCAGCTGCTACGTCAAATCACCCAACATGTTACGCGTTTGGAGATAGTGCTTTTAATGAGGCATTACTTTCACAAATTCAATTGGGAGATTTGTCTCTTTGTCATGAAGCTCACTGTAGACAACCACAAGCCTTGAATGAAGAAGCTCTGCAGGCTACCATTGAGAAGGACAATGGTCAAATATGCGATGAATGTGAAAGAAAATTTAACGTTCCCCGGTGAGACGATAAGAATTACATCTTCATCATTTAAATAAGACGTACAGAATGAGCAAAAGGATTCATCACACGCTCTTGGAAATCCATGAACAACAAAGATTGGCAACCTATTTATCATAGCTTTCTTGCCACAATAAATCTCCAGTTGCTTAATTGAACCGTAGCAAACCCATATTTTATCCATTGCTGCTAATTGACGAAAAATGGGTCCTGATATTACACTCACAGGTGATACAAACTTTCGTGTCACACCAGCTTTCACACACCACAAGACCAAGATGCAGTCCCGAACAGCAAAAGGCAACCTATGTACCCAATCAAGATCATGCTTTCTGTCTGTTGAACTCAACTTCAACTGTTAGATTTTTTTTGGGGTAATCTCACAAATACAATGTTTTCCAGAGAGTTTCTGCGCGAGCATTGAGAAATTAAAAGGTAAAGTCTTGCATTTCGTCAATAACACCAAAAATGCTGCGAAGTGTGTCAAAAAATTGGTTTTTATTAACAAAGTTCAAATCATTAAACTTTGGTGTTAGAATGATTGCCACATTGGTCAGATTGAAGGTTAAACGGAAATCTAAGATCTACTTTTTTTAAGTGTTATTTAATTTTTACCTGTCAGAGATATCGCTTATTTTTTTTTATTAGATCTTTTAATTTTTACCTGTTAGAGATGTGACTATAATTGTACTAATAATATCTTTTGATAAAAAACAGCTGTAATAAATTCCAGGAAACTGACAAGTAATGATTTAAAACATTTCATTATTTTACTTAGAGGTACATTTTTGTGAATATTAATCAATAATAAAATGGTTGATGCGTCTTATATTTGCAATTGATGTAAAATAACTTTCAATGCAAATTAAAATGGTAATAGCTGTGATAAACTGCCCGGTATTTGCCAATTTAATATTCAACAAATATGCACAACTTGTACCTACATTTAAATATATTGCATTAAACATACTTTAATTCATGTATCAGTTTACATTATGTTGAACTGGACTTTCACAATAGGCTTTTGATTTTTTTAAGAAGTTATTATAATTCATATAATAATAAATATACAATAAAAATACAATAAAAATACAACCACTTTTATTAAAAATAGGCTAGATTATTGATATAACAATTCAGAGTATTTCATATATATTATATTACATACATATTAATATGTTTTTCAAAAATTATTTGAATTATCTGAAGTTAAATTATTTTTAAATGATAGTAATCATTTTTTCTCATTTACATGAATTAATTATTTTTGAACAGTTGCAATATTTTGTAGATGTTATACTCAACACTACTTTTTTTAAGTTAAAGATTTAAATTAAATTACTTTATACAATCTTTATGTGCATATCAAATTTCTATTAGATTGTTTTCGTTGGAATATTAGATTGTTTTAGCACGTGCGTGTGTGTGTTACTGTGAGAGTGACTATATAGAATTTAGTATTACATTCACATTAATAACTTTATGCAAACAAATAAAATAAATTTTAGTTAACATTTATTTAAAATTATATATTTTATACTGCCGATCACTATGTCACTTGAAATTTGTAAGAAATCAAATAATATTTTTTTTATATTTTTTTTTTGCTATGAATAGATTTTTTCATATATTTTATTATAAAAATATGTATTTCAGGATAAAATGCTTTGTATCTTATTCTGCATCTTCAATCATTGCACTTCTTCCAATGACTCATCAAGGACTACCTGTTATTAACTATTATTATAAATCCTTTTTATTTTTAATAGTTAACTATTACGGGAAAGTATAGAAAGTATGGAAGGAGAACAAATAACATTAAAAAAAATTTAATTTCTTACATCTAGAGTGAGAAGTTATTTTTAAGATTGTCATTTTTCAATACTTATTGTTTTTGGCTTAAAATGCGTGCCTTGTAAATTGAAATCGAAAATCGCCAAAAATTTCAATCATTTAATAGAGTTTTTCAGTCACTTTTATGACTTGACGTATTTATGTGTCTTTGTAGTTTTTATTGTTGTACTCATTTTTCAGCTTGTATCGTCTGCAATTAAATGTTATCATAGTAAGTTAAGTAACATGAGTAAATTAGGCAAACAAATATTATTGGCTGTTGCTTTGGACTGTGATGATGGTGAAAAGAAAACAAAAAATAAAAAATGGGCAAAAAACTCATTGCTCCAGAGTGAAACTTTTTCATCTAAATTTGATTACAGAAATAGAGTCGGAAGATAAAGATTTCTTTATTACATGAGAATGAATCAAAAGTTGTATGCAACGTTGTTGGATAAGGTAACACATTTCATTATAAGAAAAGATACATCCATGATCTCATATTTAAGTTCTCGTGAACCATTAAGTGCAAGTTAGCGCTTTCTGACAAGTGGTGTTAATTAAAGAGCCACATTAGTACATCAAAAAGTTTTGAGTATTATTATTTATTAGTATAACTATATGATATAAAATCAATCATTAATTTGTTATCTATTATCCAAATATTCATAGATTTATATGGTATAGGGATAACTCTGTGTCCCATGCAACTTTTATATTTTGTGAAATAATTTTTAAGTAAAAGGCAAACAAATTAACATTTACCAAATGATAAATCATAACTGAAAGAGCATTTAATTTTAATTTATCTTAAAGAAAAATAATTTTCTTTTGTTATTATTAATCAATTAATTATTTTTAGTTATCTAATTTTATTATTGTTTAATTGCATAAAGAATATGTTAAAAGAAAACAACAGAATAGTCACGACTAATACCTTTACATTATTGCTTAAAGTTAATTCATATTTAAAAATATAGAAAATTAAAATTTTAAAATGTTTATTTTAAAGATTTGTAAGCATTCTGAAAAAAAATATAGTGTTTTCTCATAAAGCTTATTATAAAATTTCGTAGTTAAATTTTACGGTAAAGGTGTAATTATATATATTCATTCAGATAGAGAATAATTTCGCAAAATAAATTAATGTAACTTATTTCATCACCATTCTCAACAAATCTTGTGTCCGAATTCATGGAAGATACTTCAGCACATGTGGAATTGCAGTTTCGTCCAGAAATGATACATATTCGAAGTAGCATAAAATCGGCACACATATGCATCCTCCGTTCTTACACCACTTTTTTTTATTCATAGATTTTTCGCTTTTATAGGTTCTACGGAGGGCATTAATTTTTTCCTTTATTTCATTAATTGAAGCCTTTTCATCTATCTTTTTATATATTTCTAATAATTTTTCGTAAGCTAACTTTCTTTTTATTTTATTTGTGTAATCAACACTCATTATTTGCCACAAACAAGGCTCATCTTTATAGACTTCAATAAGTTCCTGCAATATTTGCTTCATGGGCATATTTAAAAAAGGGATCTAATGTTTGTGACATGTCGTAAAACGTGAATCTAAGTTTCAGTAACTGAGAAATTTCAAACATTAATTTTTTCCAAGTGTCACCAAGAAATAATTGGCAGTCCTGTGAGACAGACACACGACAATAGGAAGCAATTTTTCACTTTCTGTAACTAATCCCTGTTGGAAGAAAAGTCAGAGCTTGTTTGAATTTTCTTGAACCTGTCCAATTTCCCCCACACATGGTACAACTTTTCCATAGAAAAAATCCTATCGTTATAATATAAAATCCCTTTTTTAAAAATGCCCATGAAGCAAATATTGCAGGAACTTATTGAAATTATAATATTGGCGGACTTTACTGTGAGCAAGGCTTTGGAGAATCCTATTTTATTTTTAGACTTTTTAAGGATTTTTGGTTTTATTGAGATCGTTAACTTAGCTGCACCATTTGGGATTAAAAACAAAAACAACAACACTAATGCTAACCAATGAATTCACACTGATAAAAGATCTGTATAGAAATGTAAATTATTTTATCCTCAATAAAAATAGGAAAAATATTTTGAATTTTTAAAAAAAAATAATTGCCAACAGCATATTTTATTGTGAACTGATTTCAATAAAAACCCCATAACTATTCACAAATATTAATAGTTAAAATGTAAATCAATGTAGACTAATAATTTTTATGGAATCAAAAGATAGTTAAATTGTGCGTTTAATTTCACATAAATTTTTATTTGGTGTACTATATTCATTGTACTGTCACTCATTTACACTTACTTAAAATCCATTTTTATATTTTAAATTAATATTCATAATACAATTTTATAATGTAGCTGATGAAGTTTTATTATTTATTATTTTGCCTTTTTCCGCATTTGATCTTAATATTTAAAATTATATGGAATCTCATTTTAATTCTTAACAAGAAAATATTACTATTATAATATCCAAATCAAAATTTTTACTTCATTTTTTTCCCTTAAAATTATTTTTGTAAATACTATCAGCAATATTGTTTTTAAATAAATATTTAGCTCATTTAGTTTATAAATGCATAAAAAACTGATATATTGTCAAATATTAAAGGAATTTTTAATTTGACTAAAGATGAATTATTATTTTAAATTTTCCAAAATATTTAAATTCAGCTAAACGTTAAAATATAAAATAGCTTTGGAATAATTGTATTTAACAAATGCAAAAAATAGTCACTACTTAGATAATTAAACCTTTCATTTAGAACTGAAATTTTAACTCATAGTTAGGAACAAAATAACTTGTAATTATTAAAAAGCAAGTTTAAGGTTTCAAAATTTAAAACTTGCAAAAAGTTTAAAATTTTAAGTGTATGAATTTTATTTATTAAAGTATTATAAGATAAAAACTATAACAAAAAAAATTCCAGAGTAAAATGTGCGAAATATAAATTGAATACTTCATTTGAGATTGAAACAAATCCAGTGCAACAAATTTCAATTTAAAGAATTCAATTAAAGAAGAAACAAAGGATTTTAGAAAAAATGTCTAAAATATTGCTCGAATGTCTAAAATATATGGTGAAAAAATTCAATTCTATGTTTAATAAGAGAAAACAAAAAAAGCTAGAAAAACTAGATTTTACCATTTCTTGTAAAAATGTGAAATACCCTTTAATAAATATTGTTTCTTAAGCTCAATTACTTTTAGTATAGCTTTGATTGTTAAATCTAGACTCAAGTATAATATGCATGATAGGAATTGGAAGGTTGTTTCGATTTCTTGTGATAGAAACATGTTTTTCTGTGAAAAACATGTTTTTCTGTGTGTAAATGTGACATTAGTGCATGCTAAACATTAGATATAATTATTCACTCACATGTGACAAGATGCACAGCCCAACATTGAAATTGCAAGACCAAGCGAAGAAGCCATATAGTTATGCAAATTTGAAGGTAGACGCATTTTACAGAATTTTTCAACAGATGTGAAATCTGCATCTCTCCAATGAACGTAGAATAAGATATACAGTGAAGAATTAGCAGAGTGCGCAATATTAGCATTATTGCTGCTTAAAAAAATGACCGTCGACATTTTATTCTTGCCTGAAAGGACGCCTGAAATTGCAGAAAATGACAGGCCATCGTCGATGAAGTCAGTTCCAGCAGATAGACGAGTTTACGTGGGGTATGGTAATCGGACTGAGAAAGAAAGGGTGGTCCTTATGATAAATCATAGTTGACAGACACTTGGACACATCCACAATTCACTGTCTATGGCGAATATGGGGGGAACAAGGAAATGTGGAACGTTTGTAAGGTACCGGTACCACCAGAGTTACGTCAGCAGGCGGGGATCGATTCTTCGGATGGGAGGTGGCGGTGGCCTTATAAAGCACGTCTACCGGATTTCTGTTTCATGTGCGTAAGCATCCAGGATTCTCTCATATCGACCAGAGCCATTTGTCATCGACTGTTGGCTAGTAGCCTGCGCTTATGGCGACCGTGAAGAAGACTTCCACTTACCCAACATAATACAACCCAACGTCTGAAATGGTGCTGGATTAGAGTAATGTGGACGATGAAGTGGAACAAGATCATTTTCTTAGATGAGTGATGCATTTGTTTCTTCAATGATAATCACAGTATAAGAGTGTTGATACATGTTGTACTACTTCGATGTTGAGACAGGTCCAATCCAGCAGCAATCGGGGTGTGCCTCACCATGTGACTACGCAGCATCATGACTTGGGGTGCCATTGCGTACAATTCCAGGTCACTTGTAGTTCGTATTTACAGCACTGTGACAGCCCAATGTTACGTGGATGATACGTTGTGGCCGGTGAATTTCTCCTGTCTTTCCGGGGTGCAGAATGCTTTTATCAGCAAGATAACGCCCAACCGCACATTTCCAGCATCAACCAACATGTAATGCAAAGTAAACAGCTGTTTTTTTCTCCACCGTGCTCGCTACAGCTCTCATTATTTGAACTTTCTGAATTATGTTTGGACACCATTTGCAAACCCTGCCACTGCCTCTTTCAAAAGACGCACTTGCCGTATGATTGACAGGGTATGGAGAAACCATTACTTTGTACGCCATCCATACTCTCATTGATTCTAGGCTTAGACTTGTTGATTCGTGTATCACCATCCATGGTGTTCCTACAACCTACTGACCCGAGCCTGATCTTGCTTTATAGAATGCATATCATTTCAAAATATAGAACACTTATTGTTCGTTACTATGTCTCTCTGGTTAATGAGTTTCATCACTTTCTAGCAAGTACTTCTTGGTGTTGCATTTTAAGTGTTAGTCAGTATATTTTAAAAAATATATCACAATTTTCAAAAAATTGAAAATTTCATATTGATTATTTGATAAAACACTAATTGAAAGGATAGATATTTTAAATAATATTTAAATGGATTTTGAGAATAATCTCTAAATAAAATAAGGGAAATCAAACTCTTGTTTCCTTGAATTTGTCCCATAAAAATATATGCTTAACCAAATTTGAAGTTTAACGGAATTATAAATATTTCCCCAATGTCCTATGTATAATTAATTTTTAAGACAATTTATTAAATAAAATTATTTACAATTACTCTTATCCTCAAATTATACAAACAAAGACGTAATGCTTTTCAAATGAAAGATATAATTTAAGCGTAATTCAGCTTTTATTCCATACGTTCACAAAATAGCAACGTGTTTATTAAATATCTTGAGTTTAATTGTTTTAAAGAATTAAATTTCAAATGATCTTAGTCTTCATACTTTTAAATTAACTGCTTCTTATTACTTTTATTTTAATTTAAAAGTAGCGAAAATAAATAACTCTATTTTCAATAAAATCATTTTGAAAAAAATTAACACATTTTGCACTTTCCCATAAGTCAAATTTTCTTCTCTAGTGAACAGAAATAAAATCGTTGGTAAAATAATCTGACATGAATGCTTACCAAAAATTTCAAAAATAATCCAATAATCAAAATAATAATAATAAGGAAATAATACCATTTAAAATAATTGAACAAAATTAAAATGAAAAAGTCAAAATTTTTAATTTAATGTTAATTTACCATCGTTTAATTTTTACATCTCTAAGTAGAATATATTTAAAAATCTTCTATCTCATTACATTTCTTAATTAGATTTATAAATAATACTTGTGAGTATTATTTTTGGTGTATAAGCTTTACTGAAGAGAAAATTTTTACCTCTATTTTGATAAGCATTAAATAAATTCTTTTAAATTGTAAAAGTGTCTAGCATTTAATTACAATCCCATGTGAACATTTACAGATTTAAGAATTTCGAAAACAAAAAAATAAGCAGCAACAACACTTGTCTATTATCAAAATTTAACTTTTGTTTTGAATATAACAATACAAATTAAATAAATATTGCTATTTTTTTCCTCTATGTAAATGCATTAAATTATAACAAAATGCATAAAAAGTGATTTTGTGCTCTGTACCATTTGTGTCATATTTAAGAAATTTCGATATTCATCAGAACGCTGTAATATTTATAATTAAAAGTTGCTACACCTCATTACTAAAATGGAAATAAATAAATGCAATTAATCATTGAAATCCCTGGTACATTAATAAATATAAATATAGTTTATGTTATAATTATTTTAAATCTTCATCAATATTTTCATTAAAAAATGTCTTGATAAATAACAAACATAGAAACAAAAACTGTAAATTTTTTCATTAATATTTCCACGATAGAGTAAATAAAGAGACTTTAGAAATAAAGAGACTGTTGAAAAGTTTTCTTTCTAAGGAAGGTAAATCACAAAATTTAATTATAAAATCACGCTTTTTTTTTGTCACGGTATTTCTAAAATATTTTTAATATATAAAAGTTTGATGGCTCCAAATGATTTTAAATTTAATAACAATATTGCAAAACTTACAAAATATTAAATCATGAATAAAATGCAAATTTCAATAGCCAAATTAACTAATCAAATTGCAGTAAATGTGAATGATTTAACTACTTTATTAATCAGCATATAATAGAAATTTAAGAGTGAAGGATATTTGAAAATTATATTTATTTATTTATAAATTTTAATAAAATTATCTTATGAATATGAAACTTAAAATGAAGTATTATATATGCTTTGTGTTGATACTTAATTGATTTCACATTTCATATTAAATTTTCTGAGGGTTTTTCCAAAGAGACGACAAAATATTTTTTGTATCTCTTATCAAATTGTGCAATACTGAACATTAATTTCAAACAATAAGGATAAAATAATTGCAATGAAATTAACTTTAAAAATCATTGTATTAGTAATGAAAAAATGCTCCTTCATTATCTTAAGTACTAACCAATTTTTAAAACAATTCTACATAAAGACATATAATACTTTGATTATTTAATAAATTGTTAAAAATGTAATTTATAAACGTATTGAAATGTATAAGATATAAAGAAAAAAATCAGTAAATATTTTTGAAACTTAAAAACATTCAGTTAAATAAACTTCAAATATACATTTTTATTACTTTGTAAAAACAAAATGATCAGATGAAAAGAAAACAATCCTTGGTTTTTAATTAATGACTTAATTTAAATAAACGAAATTATGTTTTCCATTAATGTTTTTACACATATGCAAGTCAAAACATTTTATTCTTTGAGGAAAACAGTATTAAAAAACTAAAAATAATGTGAATTTCCTTTTCAATTAAAATGTAGATACAATAAGTGGCTTTGAAGGAAAGAATATTTTTTTAAAAAAGAAATACTTATTAACTTACTTTTTTGTACTTATATTTTTATTATCAGAAAAAATTGCACATTATTTTCCCACAAGTATTTCTAATTTCTAGGAATAAAAAATAAGGAAAAATAAATGAATGTAACTTTCAGTATCCAAACCTCATTAAAAATTAAATTTTCATGATATTATAAACGTATCTTTTTAATAGTGCTTCATTAAAATTTTATTTTATTATTCATTTCAGAATGAAAAAAATATGGTTTCATAATTATTGCATATAAATGAAAAAAAATGAGAGATTTGTTTTTGCAATTTATTTAAAAATCTTGCCTACTTTTTATAATTTAATACAAAGATTTATTAGAACAGATTTCAAAAAAAAAAAAGAAAAGAAATAAGAACACTAGGTGCAGTTTACTAATTGAAATACTTATTTTTCAGTATAGATTATCTTAAGATTTCAAAATTTTTGTGTGAGATAAGATAGATTAAAGTAAGAAAATTATAAATTAAGTTTTTCAAGAAAGAATTAACGAAATTATAATTTGTTTTAAATTTGAGTGAATGTTAAATACGTGTGATGGTAAAATACTAAATTTAAATTTAAAATTTTATAAATTAAGAATAATCAAACTTTAATAACATTAAATTTTTAATGATGTGCCATTTTTAATCAATTAGATTGTTGAACTTTATTTGCCTATAAGTATTTTTGATAGTTTTTACAACTCCATATAAGCATTTTAAAAACATAAATTATTGTTTAAATTCTTTAACAATTGTAAGATTTAGTTTAACATTAAGAATAAATATTTTCAAATGAATACTGAAATTATTCAGTTTTGTAAGAAATAGTGTAATTTCATTATAACAAGTGTCAGTATATCTACCTTAAAAGCTTATATTTCAAAATGTTGTGAAGTGCTTCTGGAGAAATAATTCAGAAATATCACAATTATTTTATTTTTAAATTATTATTTGAATTCTGTATACTGCCTTTTTTTTAATATTTCTTATTCAAGGATTTAAGTTTTAAAAAAGGTGATGATAAAGAATAATGTTAATAAATTAGAGTTATTTAAGTAATGTGTTACATTAATCTTGTTCTTAAGAGTTTGATAGTTTTTATGTATCACTAGAATGGTGACTGTAAATAAATTTTTATAGAATTTACAGTTTGACTTATTTTTTTACTCGAATTAATGGATACATTTTATTTAAATTTTAAAAATAAAACATTTTATAGTAAATCTTGAAATGCTTATTCAAATAAGATTACAAAAGAAAATATTAAACTAATTTACAGACCTTTTTAGCCTGTGCTTTTTGAAATTAAGACTGGTGAATGTGGGTACTATACTAATTTTATATATATAAATAAAAACAAAATCACACATAAAATCATTTTCAGGTTTTTAACATAATAAATTCAGTTTTAGATATTTTTATAATCCTGGACTTTTTTCTGTTTAGAATAAAATTCGGATTATCAATAAATAAAAATATATTAAAATGACTCAAAAATTTTTCTTTTTTGATATTTGGAGCCAAATTTAGCAATCACGAATGGACAAAATTACCATTCGTAATCAAAAGAATTATAAATTTCAGAAAATGAAATTTATTTTGATATAATTTTATATGCTTAGCTTTATGAAAAGAATTTACAGTCATTTTATATGAAAAAAAGATGCTTTAATTATTTAAACAGATTAATAAAAACTAAATTTTTGAAGGAAAAAACCTTAACTTATATTCCTTTAAATAAATTATACATGAATTACTATTTTAAAATAAAAATAAAACAATTGTGCATAGTTCTTAAAGTGTGATGAGCTCCGAAGAGAAACATTGAATCGCTTAAATTAGTTATAATACTTCATTATATACTTTATTTTGAATCTAAATGAACTTTGATTTTTAAATTATTTACATACTCTCGAACTAAAATGTCGATATAAAATTATCTTTTATTTTAAAATAGCCAAAGATTATCAACTTTACATAACTTTCACACCAATTCATGCAGAATATTTTTGTTCAATTCTAGAGAAAAAAAATCTGCGGAGATAAATTGAATATTGATTTTAATCATATAGAATCTGTGTAAATAACTACATACATCTTTCTATAATTTAAATGTTTGTCTTTAAAAATAGTGTAACACAGTATATTTATTTTAAAAAGATAATTTATCATTCCTTGATAATGATTACTATACCAATGGACTTAAAATATAAAACTTCTGATAAAGATTCATTCATTCAACGATTACAATTTTTACAATTTTTCTCATATATCTTTTGTTGAGTAGTATTGCAAAATAAGTAGTGATCTCATAAATAGAGTACACCTTTAATATATTCCAACTATTTTATATCTGATTATTATTCATTTAATAATTTTCATAAAAATCAATGGTGCATTATATTTAATAAAATTTTAGTTAAGCAAAATATCATTACAGCACACTTTAACCTTTACAAGATACAAAATTTATTTAATCATGTTTACACTCATAGCCAAGCAACAAAATACCTCCTTCTACGAAATCATAAATGGGTCATTATATTAGAAGAAATTAAAAACATATTTCAACATCTATTAATTACCTCAACCAAGTAATTTAGTTGGAACATCTAGAACATAGTTAAGATTTTCTCCGTGTAGTAAATTTTGAATTTTTATAGTATTATCATACACTCACATTGAGATAAATTAAAAAAACTCAAATCAAAATTTCAAAAAAAAAAAAAACATGTGAGAAAGAAACCCATCTCTTTCTCATGCAATATTTATTACAAATATTACTACAGAATGTAAATACAAGCAAAATATCGAATATAGTTAACATGTTATCATTTAAATTTCTTTGAATTCTTATTAAGTATAAATTTGTTCATGGTATAAATTTATATATATTGTTTTTAATAAGCTTCTAACATTGATTTAATAATACATTCAAATAATTTGGTAAACCAAATATTTCCGTTCTATTTTTTCCCGGATCGATTTTTGATTCATTTATTCGACGTTTACTACATTTATTTCTAGAATTTAAGTATATCATGAAATAGATTATAATAAACAAATTATTTTTAAAAACATGATTATAAATATGATAAATACGTATTATATTCATTCATAAAGGTAAGATTAAACATATTGAAGGAAATTTAATTTAAGATTATAAAACGACATTATAAATATAATATTCACTTATTAAACATTATTTTGCTTTTTTTCTGAATCATAAAGTAAGAGAATTTTAAAGTGAGTGATATTTTTTTTTTTTTTTTTTTTTTTTTTTTGTTAACTAATTTTATAATTATCTGAGAAACCTACTAAAATATCTTGATATACCATTAAACCTTTAAAAAAGAATTTTTAATTGATTAAACTAAAAAGTATATTTTACTTATTTCAAATTAATATTGAATTTTTGTATAAAAATAGGATGATTTTTTTAAAAAAGTATTAGCCATTTTCTATATCAATCAAAAATATATATATATATTGGTATAGTAAGTGAAAATACTTCATAAAAATATTGAATCACATGCCTAATTTTCAGAAAATTATTTAATTTAATAAAATTAAATAAATTTAATATAAATTACATTTATTATCTACTTAATATAAAAATTATGAAAACGAATGTTAAATAAATTGAACTGCTGTAAAATTTTACATAACCTACTACATACACTTGTCTATCCAATTAAATAATTTGGTGTGATTGATGCAATGTTTGAAATATGTATGAAAGTAATATTCCCTCCAAAATTTTAGTTTTTTAATTCTATTATTTTTATTTTTTAAGGTAAATAATTCCTTATTGATTCGAAATATTCATTTAGAAATGCTGGCACGTACTTGCAAATGTATTGATATTATAACTATTTTTTTTAATGTTGACACCAAATATATTGTATTATGTACAAATCTTGATATTTGCAAATATAAAGCTTTTTCTGTCTCCAACTATGCCAAATTATATTTTATTACTTTCAACTGAATTTATTTCGAATATAAACGGAATATAAAAAAATATTATCAATGCTTGTGATTAGCAATCTATTGTAAATCTCAATACAAGAAAAACAAATTCTTATATTCTTGAAAAAGAAATTCAAATGTTTTTAAGTGCGTTTTTCCTTGCTAAAACTTTTACTAAAGCTTTAATGATTCCAATTCTTCTTCAGTTTCATTCTATCATAATGTTAATATTACTTTTAAATAACAAATTTTACTATAAAAATATTTATTTAAAGTTAAATTATTGAATTTTTTATTCTCTGTCACAGTTTTTATAGGACTTTAAACTATAATTTCTTATTGTAAGGTAAATATTTGTTACTTTATATGAATTAATAAAAAATGTTAATATGAAAGTCTTGAGAGTTTTTTAAAAAATAAAATTCATACTAAGCGTATGTTATATTAAGCGAACAATATGATATAAAGTTATGTAACTTATTTTTTTAAAAGAAATGTATACATTTTTTAAAAAATCAAGACTAACTTTTTTTGTGAACTATTTTAAATAATTTTATTTAAATAATTTGTTTAAGCAAATTTCATATTAAACAACAAAAAATGAGTATAGTTTAAGCACCAAGTAAAGCTCCACTTTAAATTAAATAAAATCGAAGGTGAGGTAAAAAATGCATTGAAAAACCTGGGCATATTTACACGGCAATATATCATCCAAGAGACTTTGCTCAAAATATATTGGAGGGAAAATGTATTTTTTGCATCTAGTTCAGTCAATGACTTATTTTATCTTATTTCTTTTCCATAAATCAAACAGAAATTCAGAAAGCAAGGAGAGAAGTAGGCTTTTCTTATCTGCGTAAGATGCTTTCTTAGTACTTTAGGTAAGTCATTGTGTCCTAGGAAAAAAATACGTAAATTAATTTACGATCCAATGATAAATTATCCTTGCTATTTTCAACGAAAAATATGTTAACGTGATTGCCAAAACGTGATCTCTAACTTAGTTCATTCTGATGAATTAAGTTCCCACAAATACTCATGACTCTTATCTAAAATACAAAAAGCGACGCCATTACCCATTTATCAATGTGAATGATTGATAACACAGTACGACTATACAGGAATATAATGTCCTAAAATTTTCCTTTCCAAGTTATTTAAGATTTAAAAACTATTTGGAACTTCAAACATTTCTGGTAATTTCTTGCCGTCAGAAGTAAAAATATTAGAAGCATTAGATTTAATATTACGAATGAAATAGAAAAAAGAATCTTTTGAAATAATAGCTACAAATATTTTTTAATTTAATCTTTTCCTGAAGGTTCTTTATAATTTAATTTTCTAGTTTTCATTTGATTTTCTTTCTTTTTTTTAAATTTTAATATTATTTTTAAATCTTAGGGTGAAATGAGATGATTTAATTGAAATCCCCTCAGAATTCACTAAAATAAACTACAACAGTATGAATTATATATATATATATATATATATATATATATATATATATATATATATATATATATATATATATATATATATATATATATATATATAAAAATATATATATATATATATATATATTTGCGATGTATCAATTAACATAATACAATTTCTAAAGTATGAATATTTCTAACATATTCAAAAATAATAGAAAAAATAAAACAAATAAAAACATAATATGCAATATTCAATACATTTTCTGTTGGATAATGTTTTCTTCATCTGTAATTAATTAAAACTGCAGTTAACTGTCATATTTAAAAGAGAATTCATAAAAGGGATTTTTTTATAACATGCATTTCTAAATTTTACATCCAGATAGAAAAACTAATAAAAATTAATTTTAAATATATATTTATATATTTAAAGAATTTAAATAACTCTATATTCATTAAATCTTGTAATAACTTATTGAATGAATTGAATTAATAAGAAAATAAAATAATGAAAATAACTAACAATATTTTGATGCAAATTATACGTGAAATATTTAAAAATATTCTATAACTCATAAATGAATTTACAATAATTTTACTTGTTAAATTCCTTTTATGTATTATTTTTTAACTATATTAATCTCACCGGTATTATAACATTGGCAAAAAAGAATTATAAAATTACTGATACAAATATCAGATAATAATATAAAAAGTTTCAATCAAATTTTAATGCATGTTTTTGGAATTTTTTTTTTATTTTTTTGCAATTATACTATTTAATTTTATTCATTTTGTACTTTATGATCACAGAGCGAATATTAAAATTATGAATATCTTAAATTATTTATTCATTGTTATTACCAGGATATGATTGCACCATTAAGCTAAAGGTAAAAATTAAAAATGATCTAATTTCATTAAAATGTATTTATAAAATAAATAGTCTACTGTGTAACTTTTATTGAAAAAATGGCTTTCAAATTATTTAAATTAATGAATTATTTTAATACAAAACATTTAAATATCATTAACAACCGATTAAATGTTTTGTATATTTATTAAGGCTTGTTACCTCATAAAGGCAGCCCTACAAGGATTCTAAATAATGAAAGCAAGTCAGTTTTAAAGTTAATGTGAAAGGTATATTTTTTTCAAATTTAAGGAAATTTATATTTTTTGATTATGATACAATTTATAAAAACATATTTCATTATTAGTTATTTTTATATTTTCTTATTTTAGAAAGATTTTCATAAAGTTTGTATGATATTTTAATAACACTTAAATGAAATGATATATATTCTTAAGATTATTTATATCATATTTTCATTAATAGTATATATATATATATATAGATATATATATGTATATTTATATATATATATATATATATATATATATATATATATATATATATATATATATATATATATATATATATATATATATATATATATATATATATATATATATATATATATATATATATATATATATATATATAATTTTTTGGTGCACAAAGCACAAAATTTTAAAAGTACTGAGAAATTGAATTGTAACTGAATAATATACATATAAGTTATCTTAATATTAAATATACATTGAATGCAGAAAGTTACTTAAAACTGAATTTTAAATATGTTTAAATATGTATCAGATGCGCGATTTTTACTAAATATCATTGGTTCTAGTTTTAAGTAATACGAAATTTCCCTTTTAGTTATTACATTTTTTAAAACTGCATCTTAAAATATATTTATTTATACATTAGAGACGGCATTTAAGTAAATATCTTCTTGTTGGGAAGAAGTTTAAAAGAGAACGTGATAATTGTTAGATATATACTTATCGTTTGAATTCAATCTGTGGCATTAGCTAATATTTTTAAAAATTCATATTTCACTAATAACATTACTTTAAATAAATTATTTCATTTCTTGAATTACAATATTTTCATAACTGAAATAAAATTTTAATTACATATTTTACTGTGCTAAAATTAAATCAAGTCATATTGGCTACTAATTCACCTCGTATTTGCCTCTTACATTAATAAATAGAATTTCTAGTGAATTATTAATTAACGTGATTTTGTTTTATATTTAAAAGTTATTTTATAATTAAAAAGCTTTTATTTTTAAAAATGCCTTATTCTTTCATTAATTTTCTTTAATTTCATTTAACTATAAAATTTAGTAAAGTAATATTATGTTATAATACCGTTTTAAAATTATATTGCAATTCAAATTTTAGTGCCTATATCTTACTATTTAAATAAATTAGTATATATAAATATATATAGATGAAAACTATGCTAACTTTTAACCATATATATCATTTAATATACTTCTGCAAATTTTGATTTTGCAGAAAACTATTGCAACTTATTTTATTTTAAACATTTTAAAAATGATTCAAGAATAAAAATTGATTTTCAAATCTTCATTTAAACTTAATTACATCTATCCCAGCGATTTTTAAAATTACAAGAAAAACAAATATTTAAAGTTCTGCATCACAATATTTTAAAAACATTTATAAAACTATTTGGTGTATTAAAAAGATATTCCTTAGAGAAGAGTTTAAATAAAGCTACTTTTGATTTAATATAACCTACTGGCTTCTTTGTCGCTAATTATTTTAGTATAAATCAGATAACGCAAATTATTATATTCTTATTTAATATACATTTTTCGTATTGTAAATAAATATTCACACTATAAATATAATAATGGAATTTTACGTAAAAAATTTTTGCTAGAGAATATTAGGTATGTCTAATTTTAGAAATCACCTAAAATTATACAGTACTATTTCTTACAAATGGAGTAAGAATCAGCTTACATTTAAATATCCATTGAAAACAGTATTTAGGTTTATCAAAAATATTACTTACATATTAAAATATTTTCAAAAACTAATTAATTATTCTTTCATGTATGCTGAAAAACTTTACATTTTAACTGAAATATATAAAATAACATCAAAGTAAAACCGATAAACATATTAAAAATTACATAAAAACATTCATCATGATAAGAAACACACTTTAAACTAAAAAAAAGTGCCATATTTGTTTAACAAATAATTTATGAAAAATAATTAAAATATTTTAAATAAATAAAAAAATCAGTTTGCATAAACTAGCCTTCAGGAGAATTTATGCGTAAATAAGATAATTTTAATTTTATTTAGTAAGTTTTGATTTAATATTTAAAACTTATCTTTTTAATTTTAATTGACTATGGAAATTGTTTTGGAAATTTGTTTTGGAAATTGTTTTTACGTATCAGTAAAGTTAATATAAATTCAATTTACATCATGAATTTCATTAAAATTTCCATTAACAATATAAATATTCCTTTTCAAATAAAAAAAATTCAAAAATGAATATCTTTAATCTAATTATATTTAAAATTCAAATTATAAGTTTTAAGTATTTGTGAAAACTTTTAGGTTACCATCTAAATTACTTTAGAAAATTTTTTCTGACTTCAGCTTATCATATTACAATTTGAATATGGATATCCTTGAGCTTGTTGTAATTTTGAAGGACTCTACAAAAATACTTAGTTTAAAATTAATATAGTTTCCTTTCCCACTTATGAAACATTTGTTTTGAAACATGAATGAAATCGTTGTATCTTATCATAGAAATTGAAATTTTTATTTTGAGAAATTTGAGAACTTATGAGGGGATGAATAAAATTACAAGGATCTGATTAGTGTACGTATGTTGCAAAATAAAATATGTGAGAAGAAGATAAATCAGAGTCTGCTTTGTTCTACAGTATCAATTATTCATTTTATTTAAGTAAATTAAAAGATCATTTTCAGAATTTTGTATTGAAAAACAATCTATGCTCCGAAATGTTGTTTTTGTGAAGTAATCAAATCTTAAAACTATATTTAAGTATATAACTATACTTCATTACAAAATAAAACAAGACTATTTGACCTTTAATGCAAAAATACTTTCACAAACAACCCATGCTCTGCATTACTTCATAATACTGATATACTGATTAAGGATTATGAAACCGTCCTATCACTCCGCAGTGACGAATCCCAATTAATAGTCAGACAAAGTATTTACTTAGACATTGCAACATTTGGAGCAACAAGGACTAACATCATGGTAAACGTTCTGTAAATTCTTGGCAGGCAAAACAAGACAGAATGCGGCTTTAATCCACTGACTACAAAGCTGGATACTTTTTTGTATATATAATGGCTTTTCATGCAGTATTTTGATGACTATATAATTGGCTGCAGGTTACTGGGAAAATGATGGTATGAAATTGTATTCGATAATGCTATAAATTGTGGTTTGTTTTACTATGATCATTTTTCACAACTAGACCGGGACCTCAGTTTAAAAATATTCCGAATTAGTCCGTGATTTCGAGCATCCATACTCATGTCGGGACTCGAAACCAAGAGATATTGAAAAAAAAAGGGCATCAGAGTTTAACTGTTGGTTATCAGATCGGTGGTATTTTCTTAAGGGCTTTTAATCTAGTATAATGGTAGAAACAGCTGTGGAGTATAACAAGCTTAAAAATAGTGACTGTTTCGGATTTTTGAAAATTGGAAAAATCAGCATTTTAAAAAGATGCTGCAATATTACATGTTGCACGTCATGCTCCAATATCCCTCAATAAAAAAGTTAGTTCATTTTTGTACTGATACCTATGATTTCACTATATTTTACCAATTGATATACACATATATATATATAAATATATATATATATATATATATATATATATATATATATATATATATATATATATATATATATATATATATATATATATATATATATATATATATATATATATATATATATATATATATATATATACATGACTCAGACAGCGTTCAGCCACTTTTTTCCAGCTACCACATTTTGTCTACCAGGTTACGTGTAAAGTGAGTTTGAAACAATTATGAAGAAATTTTTAAAACACATTTAGATATGCCTAAAAAGCATCTTTCATTTCATCTTGGGGAAAATTAATTCCACTAAATCCACTACTTCATAAATCCCTAAATTGCATGGATATTTAATCATTTTGTATATATTTAAGTTTTTTTTCATTATAATCAATATACTTTTTATTTGATCTTCTTTATTGTGTTGCAATTTTAATCACACATATATATGTATACATATTAGGCAAGGATTTTTAAGTTAAATATTAAACTACTCTGTGTTGCATTTTTATCATAAATGTAATTTAACTTTTAAATAACTCTTAACAATTTACAAGGTAAAATTGTTTAAAAAATTATTTTCAACTTTTTAATAACTAATTGCATCAATAAACAATATTAGTGAAAATTAAATTCTTTTTAATAATGTTACTTACTTATTTACTTAACTAATGTTCTGCAAACACAAATTAAGAAATAAACTAATATTATTTCAGATAGCTGAATTAATTATAAGCTAACTATATTTTCTTAACTGATACAGACTCAAAACTTTATGAAATATGGGTTATTAAAATTTCTCTTTTATTACATTGGACTTTTAAATATAATTCCTTTTAATACACTGACCTTTTAAATGTAAAATCCAATGTATAAATTGTTTCACAGTCAATACACTGGCCTTTATATTTGATTAATACATATTTTTAACTTCATAAAAAATATCACTATAAATGAAATTTATATTTTATATAAAGGACAAAAACGAATTTATGTATATTTATTCACAAATGCTTGATACCACATTTTTTTATAAAAACTAACAGATATCTATGAATCAAATAAAAAAATAGGCAAAGATTAGGCTTTTGCAACTGCTATTAATTTCCAATATTCCAATACCAGAAGAACAGGGTGTTATATTTCTTTATGCCTGAAGAATTGTCTGCCACAACTTTTTGCAGAGTATTCACTCTGTAACATCAGGGAGAAGAATATCCACTAGAATGTCTTTAAGGCGTCTTCATTATGCAGGTCTCTGTGCAAAGTAATCTGTTTATATACACCAGCCAACTTCCCTGTACCTAACCCAAGAAGGGTTCTACCAGTTTAGATGTGGGAGTTGCTAGAAAGAAGAAAAGGAAGTGGCACCGACCCCACAACAGTCTCGAGCTCCGTATGCAACAGTTCTAGCACACCTGGAGGTCATCACTGGCTATACCCAATTGACAAGTTTATGAAACATCAAAACAAGATATATTGTAATAAAAGATTGGCACAATGGAAATTACAGGGTATAAAATTTAACATCAGAGTATTCAATTTAGCTCAATCAAACATGCATGGTATTAATAAGAAGTTGGTAAAGTTTTAAAAAGAAATAAGTTGTTGAATATACTTGATTAAGCAAGATTGTGAGTTCTCTTTGTTATTTCCTAGATTAGTTTAATATAAATAATATGGTAATCAAGAAAGGCTAGGTTATACTTTACATTAAACATTACTTACATTTACATACAACAAAAGCTATATACAGATTAAAATTATAGTTTACATTTCAGCAACGTTAATGCAGGTAGATTGGTCATTAGCTACAATAATTAGCCACAAATGTAAAATCATCGACAAACACTTGCAAGGTAACCCTGGACTTTGGGTCTATTGTTTTCCCACTGCTGACCAGTCCAGTTGCAGTGGTTCCTCAGTTAGTAGGTTCAACATTATTGGACCACTGTAAGAGCCTTGTGGGCAACCAATTTTTTGTTTATGCTTCACTAGTCCCTGATTAGTATTGATGGCTTCTAGTCTGTCTTCTAGGTTGCTGAACAGGGTGTTTCTTGTTTTGGCTGGCCAATTTTGTCCTGCAAGCGCCTGTCCAATGGATTCTTGTGGAACCGAATAAAATGCCCTTTTAATATCAATCGAGACAACTGAGCTGTACTTGGAGTTGGATTTTGAATTTTGTAGGTTCAACATGAGTTGCTTCCTTGTTTGCATGTTTAGCTTCGAAGTTAGCTATGCTCGAAGTTAGTTGTCCACCAACGGGTATGATTTAAATTTATATGTGGTCATTTTAAAATACATTCATGCACTTCATTTTAAAAATTCATTTAATGTCAGTCATGAAATCTAAACAAATTTTTTATACATAATGTCATTACATTCTTATAAAGAAAATAAATTTATAAATGGAGGTTTCACTGAATCTTTGAAGTAGTATTTATTTAAATTTTTTTAAATAATATAAACACTTCAATTCGCTTTATCTGAAAAATATTAATTTGTCACTTTCAAAATAATTACCGCGCCAACTAAGACTGAACATTTTCTCCAATACTTTATATATTTTCTAAAGCAAAGCTAAGCCAGGCTTCTTTATCAATCATTGAATATCACCATAAAAATAGCAACAATTATTTTAGTTGGAAATTTGGAGTTTAAAAGTTCTTTCTTATTTTATCAAGATAACAACAAAATTTTTACACTTGCTTAAATATTCAATGTATTAAGCAAATGCATCTCATTTCTTCTTCCACATAATTTATTCATAACTCAGAATATATATGACAATAAAATGTTTTTACAATTATTTAGAAGGAAAACTCTCTCTTATTTCCATTTTTTAAATTTTTTAGTTTACAAAAATTTTGATGTATATAGTTTAAGAGCAATATTATCTAACTATGTGTAGAAAATTCTGCTTAGGTGCAAAATAAAATAAAGTTTACAAATACCTTCAAAATATTTTATAACTGCGTACGTATGATAAAAGACAAAAAATATTTTGGTAAAACTTGTTAAAAAAATTATTCTATAAACTCTATATTATTAAAACATATATGTTATTTAATAGAAAATACATATCTTGAATTAGATATTAAATTTTTGCACAAATACACACATATATGAGTATTAAACTGTATTTAAATAACTGTAAGCAAATATAACAACTTTAAATATTCTTATTCCCAGACATGCTAAAATATTTTAGACAAATGACAGAATATTACAAAGTTTTATTAAATTATTGCATATTTTTGCTTTTATTAATAAAAGGCATAAAACATTTTGTACATTTTTAAAATAAATGCTTAAAACAATTGAAAAAGTATAATTCAAATAAAATTGATTGAAATGAATTAATCACATAATAATACATGATAAACAAGAAAGATATCGTCGTTTTTAACGATCCAAAAGAATGTGTCTTACAGAAGAATGTGGCTTATTGTTATTCTTGGAGGTATTCACCATTGCCATACAGCCTCCTCTGCCAACATATCCTCACTTGTGTACTCCTTTTGCGGTGTTGTCTTTTGAACGCAATGAATTCCGCGAGTATTTGAAGCAAGTCTGTTTCCTTGGTGAAGGTTTTTCCTTAAGGTTGATTACCAGTGATTAAAAAATTTGGTAATAAGTTAGTCCAAGGTCAGATGAGTAAATGAAAAGGCACAAGGTCTACCAAGCAAATAACTGTATGGTATTGCTTACCAATCATCTGACTTGCTGTATCAGGTTATCAGCCAACAAGAGTACAGCCATCTAATTAACTAGTAATGGCATATTCTGTTGAAATGATTGTTGCAATTAATTGTCACGATTAAACGTTTACAGTGACCGCGTTTGCGCCATCAATAACAGTTCATAGTGAACCACTTGACAAATAGTCCATCAGACACCAGTTTTATCAGAACAGAGAAACAAAATTCTTGGCATTAATTTGAGAAACCAATGTCTAGCCAACGTTCATTCAAAGTACTATACTCAAATACTTAACATCTTCTGCAATTTCATACTGCATTTGATAACCTTACTTTAAAATTGTAAATCAAATAATTCCAAATGAGCTACTTCGACAAATAAATTTTTCTTCACTACTGTACAAGTTACGACTAAGGAATGTCCAGGTGTATGTGCTTTTATGACCACTGATATACCTGCTCTCGACAGAACAATTTTTTAAACACGTCATATGCTGATTTGCATAATTCTCACTTCATTCAATGGCAACGTGAAAACGGTGTGAATTTTCTTGTTGACCTCAACTTATTACTTTATTTACTTCTTTTGTTTACCTCGATATTTATTCATATACTTTATTTTTAAAACCATTCTTAGTTACATTATAACACTAGTGTACAAATATTCTGAATTTTAAACGCATTTTTTGAAGAAGGAAAGATTACAGTTTAAATAAAAATATTCATTAAAAATACAAACAAAACTTTATCTTGCAGGAATATTATAAATGCGAAAGTAAAAGTGAAAACAGTGTTTTGATAAATAATTATTTTTATCTTAAAATCTTATTTTTACTTTTAACATGAGAAAATGTCCAAATAACATTTCATTATTTAGACAGATAAACATTTTATTTAAAAATATTTCAAACAATATTTTTAAGTATTCTTATTTCAGACATTTTGATGTTACCAAAGTAAACTCTGACATTAAAGTTAAAATAATTGCAAAAAAACATTACTTTATAAAAACATTACATTGTTCTTAAAACTTATGAAAATTTCCAAAAGTATTTTGATGAGTTTTGTCGATAGAATTATAAATCAATAAAAAAATTATCTTTTCTAAAATTATATTTATTCTCAAAATTTAATTTTCTAAGTTGTTTTCATATTTGAAACTTTCCAGGTATATTTTTATTTCCTAATGAATGCAAAATATGCAATTGAAAAAACGTTGCAAATTTTAACTATATTTCAGAATTACTTTTAAACATCATTATATTTCAATGTTTTTAAGAGTGATTGTAATTCAAATAATTTTTAAATTTCGAAACTACCTTGAAGCTTTCAAAATACATTATATTATATTTTTAATGAGTATTTAAATTCAAATCATGTTATCTTTTTTACTTATAACATAGCTTATTCCAGTTTTAATGACCAAATATAATAAAAAAATAAATTAAAAACTCAACTAGGAATAAAAATTTATTACTTTAATTTTTTAAACAACAGATAACAGCAATTTATATTTCAAATATAAAACAATTAATTTAAATATTTTAAAAACAAATATCTAAGAAAATCATTATAATAAAGTAATATTAAGTGCAAAAAATAAATGTATGTTCAATGATCTATCTTATATTTTAGATATGCATGGAGCAAAAACACTTAACTTTAAAGAATATCCAGTAATAACCCATTTCTTCAAGTGATTCATAGAAACATGTAATTAATGCGCATATGCAAAATAATTTAAATTGAATAAATAATAAAAATATAAAAATGTAAAAACATGAGAAAGATTAAGAATTTCTTAACCACTTCAAAAAATGCGTTTTTATTTTCAAGAAATTACTTTTTTTAAACAAAGAAAACTTTTGTCAAAAGAAATAATTTAGAGCATTACTTTCAATTCTTGCATTTTTGCACGCATATTGATATTAAAAAAAGTGTTTTATTTTTCATTATTTTTGGTTTTAATGAAAAATGTACTTTAGAGTAATAACAAAAACATTTATTTACGATTTTTTTAAAAAACAAAACAAATATGTAAAACACGTCATGCGCTCTTGATGTTCCTCTCCATCCAATTAATAACAATAGAGATTAAAATCTTTTCTGTTAAAGTAAAAATAATATATTTTTATATTATATTCTAAGGTATTTATCAAAACAAATGTGGTTTCAAAACTTAATTAATAACATATAAACTTTGTCTTCACTACAAAATTTTTTAACTTTTCAATCTTACATACTTTATTTATTGTGACAACAGACAAAAATTTTCTTAACTCATAGACTTTAACTATTTTTGAGATTATAACCTATATTTATAAAGTTTAAAGTTTTCAAAGAAATTAATTACATAAAATATTTAAATATGTTTTAAAGTATAAAGCCTTTTTACAGATACATACATACTCTTACATTTGATGTACAAATATCTGATCAACAATTTCTTCATCATATAAATAAATTACTTAACTTCTAGATCGTGGTTTTCAAATTATCCTAATATTTTTCTTTCAAATTTTATCCAGGTAATATTAATACTCAATTAGTATTTTTTCAAACTTCAAATTATATTACAAATTTTCAAATTTAAGTTCCAACAATTCTTCATGAGTTTATTTATTAGTATATTTATTCCGAATAATTAATACCAAAAATAAAGTTTATTGCTTATATAAAGATCTTTTAACTTTAGCAGATATATGCTCTCAGTTTCTATAAATACGAATACATATTTTCTTACATATAGATAGATAGATTGATATAGATATAGATATATGTAAGAAATAATAAGAAATATATATACACTAATAAAAATATGAACTTGCACCATGAGGTTCAACAAATTTTTAAAATGGAAGTTGAAATGTATGATTTATCTGCTGTATTGAACAGACCAGAGTCTAAACGCTATATATATATATATATATATATATATATGAATTTTACACATATATAGTTAAATTTTATATCATTTTTTAATCATGGTAATTACATTAACTCAGTAAATTTATATATATACAATAAGGTATTATTAAAAATTACACAATGTTGATGATTTTCAATGTGAAGAAATTGAGTATTTTAACAATTGAAACTCACATATATTAGGTAGCATTTCTTAAGTTTCTCATATAACTTTTCTATTCCCTAGTTTAATTTGATAACCATTCTTGAATTTCTTACCCACAACACCACATATAAAATAACGTTTACGAAATTTATTGGGATATATTTATTTGAAAATATGTGATTTATGTTATTTGAATGATATAAGCCTATATAAGTTTTATATAAGTATTTTATATTAATATAAGATTATATAAGTTTTATATTAGTATTTAATATTTATAAGTATTTTATATAAAACTTATATAAACTTATATCACTCAAATAACAATATTTTTTTAAATAAGTATTTCAAATAAGTATTTTTTATATAAGTTTTTAGTTCATTTTGTAGCCAGCTATAAAAAATTATATTTTTATAAAATTCATTTCAAGCATTTAAATTTCAATAAGTTAATTTACAAACGAAAAAAATGCTTTTTTCTTCATCACCAATTTCAGTATAAAATCATTTTCACATTTAATGGTTCTAAAGATATTTAGTAACGTAAAATTTTATTTTTATATCTATTAATTTTAAGTTGTTTTGATTCTTCTGTGTAAGTATTATTGAGTTTTAAATTTAGATAAACCTTAAATTTTGAACTTATCACAAATCAAAAATCTAATTGCCTTTGTATGAGGTGCTATTTTATGGTGCTGAAATAAATTTACAAAATCTTAAAATTTAAGAATTTCGAGAAATTGTATTGATGAGTGGAAAAATATTATTGCTTTTAAGGAGAAGCTTGTTAATAAATAAGAAGTCTATTATATGTTTCAAAATATTTTTATAAATAAAAAACTATGAAATAAATTGACAAAAAATATTATATTATAAAATAAAAACTTTTATTAAAGATATATGTTTCGAGGAATTCTTAAAATGAAATGAGAAAATGATGTCAATCTTATTTGAGAATATAAGGGAAATATTTTATTGTTATTTATGTTTCTCACTATATTTTTCAAAAATAATTTATAAATCGAATCCAAAAATTTTTTAACTAATAAGTCTAAGAGTTAATGTTACTTTCTATTTGTATTATTAAATTGCGAAAACTTTTATATGACATTAAATTATCCAAAGCTGTGTACACATTTTTAGAATTTAATAGCGATTTATAACGTCATGCCTCATTTTTATGTTACATTTTTTAAAGCTGCAAGATTTAACATGATTTATCTTCTTGTAATATTTCTGTAAAAGACATGTTTATATGATGAACTTATCTTATTTTCTTGAGAAAGAGATTACTTTGGTAGAGTTTATTTAAAAGGTGAATGAAATAACGAGATTTTTTTAAGTTGCGTCCTTATTTTAATTTATCATTCATCATCCAATAAATACTTGCAGAAACTAGGTAGTGAATTTAAATACATTTATTTTTAGTTTACTAGTTTTTTAAGATTATAAATTTCTTTAATAATAATTTCCTGCAAAGAGCAATATACATTACTTAATTGATATTTTTTCTTTAAATGTATAAAATATACATTAGCTGTAACAATTTTCTTTTTACTAAATATAAATCTAATTTTCCTAAAGTAATTTTCTAAGCAAAATGAGAGTTTCTCCACAAGAACCTAGAGTAATTTAAACTGATTGTTTGACCATTTTATGAAAATCAATGAATTGTTGATAAAATAAATGGATTCTTAAAAATGTTTTTAAATTTAATAATAATTAAAAAATAAAATTTACATAAAACCCATATTATTATGTATTCAGGTTAAATTTTCTATAAACTCAGATTATAATTGCATTTCCTTTCTATTTCACAATATAATAAAAATTTAAAAACTTTATGATTTGATAACATTTATTGCTTACTTATATAACTAAAAATACTTATGTCATTGTAATATTTGCTTGAAATATGAAAAAAAAACCATTTTTTTAATAAACTGGGAACCAAAATTCTGTAAAGATAAAACTGAACATTTTAGTCAAATGCATGTTTTATTTGTAAATTATTGCTTACTTTAAACAATGTAAATTAAATTTTTTATGCATCGTTTGTCTTTATTTCATAAACGTTTTGTCCTTTTCATTTTATTTCACTAACATTTAAAATAACAAAAGAGTGAAACATAAATAACTAACTTAATTCTATTTTTAGTATTTATTACTTTATACTTCAATAAATTAATTTTTTTCTATTAAAATGAAAAGAGGATACGAAATCAATTTTGCTTTTCACCAATTAATAAATCATAATATTTTGTCCTCTTCTTCATAATTAAGGTTGACATCATTATCCCAAGAATTAATTTTGGAGTCATCATAATTCTAAAATATTTCATATCTAAGATATTGTAAATGGTTTCAAAAACTAGTTATCATGTATTTCAGAAATTGTTATCAAGCTAGATAACGAGTGACAACATGAGATAAATAAGAATGAATAAACATTAAACAAAATAAAACAAACTGAAATGTTAAGCTCAGGTATGATTGTAAAATATAAATGGAAATGAGAAGACTGAAAGATAATAATAATGGTAAAATTATTAAAAGATAATAATTATCAGTTTTAAAAATGATATTAATCGTCTTTTAAACCAAAATTATTTAAATTTTTATATACTGTTTTATAGTTGTACACATATTCATTTTTGGATAATTTCTAAAAGTTCCCCATAATTCTTAAATTTTATGTTATTTTTAAAAAATATTTTTTAAACATTACTGAACATGCTATTCCAACTCAGCAATTTAATGATTCAAAGCAATCGCATTCTTAATAGTAAGCAGGAAAGGCTCGTTTTTTAGAAAATGCAAAATGAGTGCAATATAAAATTCATTTCGCATTTTCTCTTAACTAAAACATATGTTTATGTCCATAAACAAATTGTATTTGTAATAACGGAACTGACACTTAAATTGTCAGAAACGAAACAAACATGACTTGCTAATAAAGCAAATGCATTAATCAAATGTGAAAGAACGAAACATATAGTATATGTTTGATACCATGCAAACAGACCATGATTACAATTCCGGGGAACACTTCACAGATTTTTCGTACAACAATTGATATGTATGTTTTGTTGGTATGATAGTTAATACTTCATGTATGTGTCATGAGAGGACATATATCTTCTCAGAATGTATTTTTCGGAATGTATCCTTAGAATAGCACGGTATGCTTAGGACTACATTATCAAGTTGCCTTTAATGCAAAGAATTACACTCAGCAAGAAATTATCTAAGATATTTCTAAACAGGGGAAAAATTGATTGACTGGCTGCGGTTCATCATCATGTATATCCCACACATGCTCTGTCGTGTTCTAGTCTGATGATGATGTTATTTATTCCATTATCCTCCAATTAAAGGCAATCTTTGTAGATGTTAAAACAGTGAGAATGGGTGTTGTCATTCATAAACACAAATTCAGCAGCCACAATTTATCAAAACATCAAAATGATGTTTTGATAAATTTGTTATGACATGGTTATCTGTTCTAGAGTCCAGTATATTGCCTCCCAAAATGAGAGTTCCTGCATCTCTCTAATTTTGGCCTTTCAATTATATTGTCTTGGAGGTGATAGCATCTAGCATTCTCCACCAAAAATATGAACATGCTTTCGCTTGCAGGTGAATCGGAGTACACGCTTAAGCCTTGACTCCTTCGTAAAACATTACACAAATCCACAAGGATGGTGTCCACATTGCATGTTCCTTAGTCCAGGCTAACCACTGCCGAGTATGACTTATCGTGAGAGGAAACATCTGTCCGGTATGCAGCATACAGACCATACTGTACACAGCTTACCTTGAAATGATCGTACCGGTGGCTGATACGAGAAGTCCGTTGCTGTGCTCCGTTCATTTCTTTTAGTGGCTACTGCTAATTACCGGTCATCATTCGACGTTGTAACTCAGAGGCGACGTGTACTGTAATTTCTTCTAATGTTGCCATCATTTTGAAATTGTTTTCACAATCTAAAAATGGCACTTCACGTGATTAAGCGTTCCTAGGCTACTGCTATGTAAATAAGCCCTAACTCCACATGATATAATTCTACGTAAAATATCATTCATATGCGTCCTGTATGTGATATTTATGAGGTGATTACACTGAGTAGCATACAGATTGGTTATGAATACGTTTACTTTTTTGTAACAGTTCTGATATACCTTATTCTTAGTAACATCATATGCTAATAATTATGTCGTAGTGTAAAACGACATAACCAAACCCTGGGAAAAGGGATATGTATATTTTTATTGCACTTTAAATTTAAGAGTTTCCTCTTTTCCTTTCAAACTAAGTTGTAATAGTATAAAGGAAAGGATGCAATAAAAATTGGCACAAGGAGCTAAGTGCAATAAAGGAATAAATTCTTCCTTAAGGAAAGGGATGGATGATCGTGAGAAAATGGCAAGGGAAGTTTATGTTTTATGATATGTTTTGTTTGTGAATCTGACCAGTCGGGATTAAGGGGGAGAGATTTCTGACCTATCCGATAGGAGTGTAGGAAATTATATGGAACTTAGGAAACCAATGTTGTAAAGAGGAGGAGCTAAGATGAGAATTTAAAAACTGCATCTAAGAATGGAAGACAGGCAGACACAGACACAGAGAGACAGAGACAGAAAAAGTCCTCACACACAGGAGTCCCTGAGATGCACAAGGCAGAGAAGCCCCTGAGATGCCCGACAAAGAACGATGAGCAGTAAACGGAGTATGATTGCACTGGCCTAGGGAAGTCCTACCTGGACTGTCCTGAATGGGAATGCTGATGTCCGACCAATAGATGAAGAAGAGGTGACAAAGTCTGAAAAGAGGTATACTGAATAGAAAGTCAAGTAAGATACAGAGATTTCAGCGAATGGAAATGCAAAGCGGAGATGCTGAGTAGAGGATGGGAAGTGGATAAAAAAAAGAGAATCATCGACACCGGTGAGCGGTGAAGTTTCAGACACCACAATACTACTTCTAAAAGGGGTGAGTCTGATCTCTCGTTCCATTTCCCTCTGGTCATTATGGTTATTGTGTAAATATCATAAAAATAATAATAATGTTAGAATCTTCTCAAAAATTTAATCAAGAATGTTTTAATTATAAATGTAAATACCTTTGTAATGAATTTGTAAAAATAAATTATTAAGTTTTATTGTATTTTGTTTTGAATTGATCTCTGTCATTCAATTATTTAAATAACGAATCTGGGTTTTCCTCGGAGTTTTATAAAATTGCCGAGGTCACTACAACATATTTTGGTGCCGTGACCACTTTTCTCAGGCAAATATTATTTTTGTTTTGATTTTGACACATAATTGGTGTTGTGTCCATTTTTCTCAGGGGAAAATTACATTTACTTTGAGTTTTGGCACATAATTTGGTGCCATGACAATTTTTGCAGTCAAAGAGCATATATTTTGGTGCAGTGAGTTATATTGATCATGAATGCATAAATATTTTGGTCTTTTTGAAGTAATTTTGTCTGAGAATTAAAAATTAAAGGAAGCAATTATTGAAGACAGAGAGAGTTCAAGATAACTATAATGTTTTTGAGTTAAAGAATTCAATTTAGGGTAATAAAACATTAATGCTGAGTTAACAAAAGCAGTATTGATTCAAATTTATTGAAATATATTTGCAAATTGTGTTTATAAAACTTAATACTTTTTTGAAATTCTAAGTTATGATATTTGAAAATAAATTTTATGAAAGAGCTATAACAAAGTATTGAAACATTTTTAGTAAAGTATGGCATAAGTAAATGTATGAATAGAAGTGTCCACATTACTTTGGAATATGAAAAATTGCTTGTTTGTTTATATTTATGATAATAATGTTAATGCAAGCATTTCATAAGTACTAAAATTTTAATATTGGCATAAATGAATGCTTAAAGATTAAGTACATTTGATTAACAATGTGTAATTGGTAACAGGAGTAGTATAATTAGAAAGTAGTTTAATTAGAAACAATTAATTGACTGTATATGTGTTTATTTATTTGTTATTATTGTGAAAAGTATTTGATAGATAGATAATAAGTTAAAGATAGTTGTTTATGTAATGAGTATATGCATATGTATGATACAGTTAATTTTTTTTGTTAAAAAAAAAAAGCAAGGCTAAATAGCAGTTGAGGTATTCCGTATTTTGGGGAATAATTTGAAATTACATGATGCCGAGGTACAGTAATAGGAGAAATAGGGAAACTTCCCCAAACGATGCAGTCTCTGTTCATAGTCCTGTGAATCCTAATTCAACTTGCCAACCAAATATGGCAATGATTCAAGTGATTTCCACCTTTGATGGAGATAAGGAATGTTGCAAATTTTGGTTCGATCAGTTGGAAAATGTGGCTGAATTGGCCAATTGGGGTGATAGTGAGAAAATTACGATTTTAAAATCAAAATTAATAGGGGCTGCGAAGAGATTTTTGATCGAGGATAATGATCTACAAAGATCAACCTCTTTTCAGTTTATGAAGCAAAAGTTTATAGAGCATTTCAGTGAAGAACAGTCTTTAATTGAATCAAATTTACAATTTTCAACTATTCACATGTATGAGCAGGAATCAGTAAAGGCGTTCGCTGAACGTCTTAGAAGAGCCGGTAGCCGTTTCATAGGTGCGTCACAAATTTTAACAAGGGACAGTAAAGAGTTATTTAATAAATTATTATTATCGCGATTTATTGAAGGACTCCTTCCAGAATTACAAAAGGATGTGATTCTAAAGCATCCAAACACATTTGATGAGGCGGTAAAAGTAGCCAGTGACGTACAAAATGCAGCTTCCCTGTTTGTAAAATTGCGTGTGAACAGCGTTAATTCGATGAAGATATATATGGAACAATCAAATGAAAGCTCAAATCACATTAAGTGCGAAACGAAAACTAATATAGATGGTAACAGGCAATGTTTGTTTTGTGGGAAGATTGGACATTATGCCGCAAACTGTTTTCAATTTAAGAGACTAAATGAAATTTTTAAAAATATGAGTGTCGAAAAGAAACAGAGCGGCTATAATAACCGAAATAATTATGAGGAAAATTTTAGAAGTAATAGGAATACGTTTCAAAATCAGCAGAGGAGGGATCGCTTTGGGGGGAATAGGAGTGCTTTAAACGGGGAGGCCCAGGGCGGAAATCCTCAGCCAGTGGGCGACAGATGTCAAAATTAGAGGTGGAGCGTGAACGCTTTCCAATGGAGACGCTGGCTCCAAAAGTAAACAATCAAACGAATAGAGGTGAGAAAAATTTCATAAGACCTCTTTCTGAGGATAGGAGACATAAAAGAGTAGGCATTGAGGCGCAGAAATATTGCACACAGAAAAGGAGCATAAACAGCGGGGGAAATGCGATAGCAAAAGAAGCTGAAAATGATACAAAAATTACTACAGTTTTAAATAATTCTGTTCAAATAAGCAAAAATGACTTACCAGTGGTGAAGGGTACAATGGTAGAACGTTCAGGTCCGCCGGGAATCACACGAAGTAAAGAAAATAAGGGACCACTCTCGATTGGGATTCTCCTCGATACGGGGGCGTCGGTGTCCTTAATGTCTCAGCTGAAATTTGATAAAATAAAACAGTATATCGAAATAAAACACGAACAAAAACATGCAAATATTTTAACTCTGACAGGCGAAAGAATTAAATATAATCAATGTGTAGAAATTTCTTTTCGAATTGGAAAAAAAGTGATATCAGACGTAGTGTTTATTACTCCGCAAAGCTTTCCTAATGATTATGACTGTATATTAAGTTATAAAACTATGAAAAAAGCGAACATTAATCTATATACAAACAAAAATTATATTACTATTGATGATGAGATAGTAAATTTGGAGGAAAATAAAGGTGGAATTAGTGACAAATGTAATGTTTTGAAATACATTAACAAAAGTAAAATGATATTACAACCTAAAGAAAAAAAGATAGTAACAAATGAGGATATTAATGAAAGTACGAAAAATGGTCAAGCCGAAATAGCGAAAAATTCTCCTATAACAAAACCAGAAGAGAACTTGAGTAAAATGTCGAGAATTGAGGGGGGAAATCAGACTGCGGTTTCTCCAGCGGAGCTCAGAGAAACATGAGACGGCAAAGGAGAGAAACTGTAAACTTATCAATCAACGGCCAGGAGCGAAGGGCGCCACGGAGGCGAAAATGTTGACAAACATAGTAAACGAGGAGCAGATGATTGATTTACAGGCGCTAAGCTTACAATCTATTAAGGAAAGCGCACAGAACGACGAGGAAATAGGGCGAATTCTTAAAGGTTTACAAAAAGGTAAACTTCCTTCAAAAGGGATATGTATATTTTTATTGCACTTTAAATTTAAGAGTTTCCTCTTTTCCTTTCAAACTAAGTTGTAATAGTATAAAGGAAAGGATGCAATAAAAATTGGCACAAGGAGCTAAGTGCAATAAAGGAATAAATTCTTCCTTAAGGAAAGGGATGGATGATCGTGAGAAAATGGCAAGGGAAGTTTATGTTTTATGATATGTTTTGTTTGTGAATCTGACCAGTCGGGATTAAGGGGGAGAGATTTCTGACCTATCCGATAGGAGTGTAGGAAATTATATGGAACTTAGGAAACCAATGTTGTAAAGAGGAGGAGCTAAGATGAGAATTTAAAAACTGCATCTAAGAATGGAAGACAGGCAGACACAGACACAGAGAGACAGAGACAGAAAAAGTCCTCACACACAGGAGTCCCTGAGATGCACAAGGCAGAGAAGCCCCTGAGATGCCCGACAAAGAACGATGAGCAGTAAACGGAGTATGATTGCACTGGCCTAGGGAAGTCCTACCTGGACTGTCCTGAATGGGAATGCTGATGTCCGACCAATAGATGAAGAAGAGGTGACAAAGTCTGAAAAGAGGTATACTGAATAGAAAGTCAAGTAAGATACAGAGATTTCAGCGAATGGAAATGCAAAGCGGAGATGCTGAGTAGAGGATGGGAAGTGGATAAAAAAAAGAGAATCATCGACACCGGTGAGCGGTGAAGTTTCAGACACCACAATACTACTTCTAAAAGGGGTGAGTCTGATCTCTCGTTCCATTTCCCTCTGGTCATTATGGTTATTGTGTAAATATCATAAAAATAATAATAATGTTAGAATCTTCTCAAAAATTTAATCAAGAATGTTTTAATTATAAATGTAAATACCTTTGTAATGAATTTGTAAAAATAAATTATTAAGTTTTATTGTATTTTGTTTTGAATTGATCTCTGTCATTCAATTATTTAAATAACGAATCTGGGTTTTCCTCGGAGTTTTATAAAATTGCCGAGGTCACTACAACAAATAACATCATATTTTCGAAAGAAATATAAAACTATAAGACGGTAAGATTCTGTTTGTAAGCTATAAACATCCCATAAATAAACTTGACACATATTTTCCTATTTATCTAATACAATACAAATTACATATCTATAACTTATTACATAAGACACATGAAAGATAGCTGCTAAATAAATCAAATTTTGTAATGTCTCTTAATTGTACATTAAAAATTTCTATAAACAAAACTTCATTATAGTTTCAAGCTACTGCTTCAAATAAATTGAGTTTTTCACAATTTTTTTAGTATTTAATTAATTTTAAATAGTAACATATTTTCCATAAAAATTAATTGTTTTATAGAAAATATAGTTTTGAATTAAGTTCAATTTGAAAAATTTTCAGTTTCTAAATGAAAGTAAAGAAGTCATGACATTTATTCATAGTTCAATCAAATTATCAACGTTAATATTTTTATAATTAACTATAAAACAAATTAATTAAGTCTATAAAGAAATTATAACTTTTATATGTCTCTTTCATTTTTTTCCTTGGGGAAGAAAATTACCCTATTTTAACTATTCTTCATTGAACATGACTACAGAATTCTTTTCGAAATTTCATAAACTAAACAAACAAATCCAAAGTATAACAAACTAGATGGTTTACGATATTTCTTCAAAAAAACTTCTACACCTTTTATTTTAAAGATATTTTAATACAATCCTAGAAAATAATATAAAGAAACGACAGACTTTTTTTTATTGCTACCTTTCTTCATCTCATTTCAAAGACATCTTTTTTCACCATACGTAATTTGCATAGATATTGAAACATTACTATTATTTTATCACTATTCAGTTTTCTTTTATAATTTGTGAAAGTAATGAAGATGTAAAACTTAGAGAATGGAAGCAAATGTAATGATATTCATACGATTTTTGTATGTTTAATAATATTCAATCTTTAAAGCCAAAAAATTGTTATGTTATTTCTTTAAAGCCAAAAAATTCTTTATCAGAAACGCATTTTTAAAAGTTTAATTGAAAATATTTGTTGAAATTACTTCGCGAATCCCACGCATATATAAATATGATTGGAAAATTCTCTAATATTTACATTTTCTTAATTTCTATACATAAAGTTACAAAACTTAGAAATATTTCGCACTAACTTTCTTTTCCAATAAATATATTAAATAAACTAATAAAATTCATTCAAAAACGCCACTGCTTATTTGAGAAATTTGAGATTCCGAGAACTGTTTGTTTTTCATACTTTAATTATAAACTCATAAAAAACAAGAAGAAAACATTATCTTTCTTTTTACTTGTTTATTTTCAATACACATAAAATACTATTATATATAATTAAAAATCAATTAACTATGAAATTTTATCGACAGAAGCATTTCCTTATTTCGGTTAAATAAACGCAGAAACAATCAACAGAAAATTAAAATAATTAAAGTTGAGAAAATTATTCTTTGCATAAATTTTAATACAAAAGAACTTTATATTGTATTAAGAAATTTGCTTTACAATACTGTTTTAATTATGTAATGCAGCATACAATTATTATAATATTAATATGTGATAAGAAATGAATAGAAAGCACCAGTGCTATTTAGAATATTTAAGTAGAAAAGGAATTGCATGCAAATATAAAATATGTAACCAAAATAATAAAATAATAGTTCATGAAAATTTATAGAAAATTATATTAATAATTACATAATTCTATAGTGAAACAACTGAAAGTTACATTTTGTTGTATTCATTATTAAAAAAAAATAAAATCATTTTATTTTGTTTTATTATTCATTTTTTGTATCAAAAGTAACATTTTCATGAGAAGTCTTTTTGTATACCAATAAAATTGTTTTGATATTTATGTAACAAACCATATAACGAGGTCACTCGAACAAGAACACTTTCATGATGTTAAACTTTTATAAGGAAAAATTAACATCTGTTTTTTTTTAATTTCTTATTCTTACATTTCTCTTTTTCTCATTATTCTCATTCACATTATTCTTATAGCTTGATTCTTTATATTTTTGAAAATTACCATCTGTGTGCTTAATTAAGGAACAATTATTGCTTAGTAATTCACTTTCTTTTATATTTGACTGAAATACCATATAATTTCTGTAAATCTTGACAGTAATTATGACATTAGTAAAGTGTTTTTACTAAATATTCTCAATAAAAGCAGGATAAAATATTTCTGAACATATAGAAATTGATATTATTTTATAAGCATTTTTAGTATATTATTATTGTCTTCAGAAAAAATGAAAAAAATAATTAAAAAAACACACATATATCAAGCTTTTCCATTGTTATATAAATTTGCCGTGGTTATAAAAGTAATTAGCATAACACTTAAACATTCAAGCATTTTATGCTGATTTACATATATCACAAGCAATACTAAAATGGGAAATACATTTCTAGTTTTCTGTCATAGTTTACTAATGATTGTTCATTTTTTATAAAGATATGAAGTGTTTGCAAGCGAATGTCTATAACTGCATTATTTTTTTATTGATATTACATACGAATATTAAACTGAATATTAGAATTTAAATTACTGGCATAAAATATTAAAGAAGAATTTTACATTCTTTGAAATAATTGTTAACTTTCATTTAATCAAAAATGCTTCAATTCAGATTCCTACTGTAGTATTTTACTTAGGATTTTAATCTTAAATTCATTGATTTTCATGAATTATCTATGAAGTGAGATAAAAACACACTAAAATATACGCAAGTATTATCTTAGAAGTGAGATAAAAACATACTGAAATCTACACAATTACTATACAATTATACATATTACAAAATTTTCAAACCATAACTATTTTGCATTTGCTAAAAGCGCAGTTGTTAGAAAAATTAATTTAAGTTTCAAATATTTATATGTTACTAAAACACAAAACAGAGGAAATGAATAACAGAGAGAACATGTTTCAAAACGTGGTATTTAAATAATACACTATACAACCATTCTCCATGAATAAAAATGCAATTTGAAGAACTTTACATAAATATAATTTGTTTGTAAATGCATTTATGAAATATATTTTTAAAGTTTGTATTTTTAAACTCGCTTATTAATACAAATAAAGCACATTTTATTATTACACTTCATTCATAAAAGATGAAAGTGTATTTCAGATTATGAAATAAATGTAATCAACTAATAATTGTCAATTTAATTAACTCAATCAATCATATTCCTCATATTACAGAAACTCTAAACTTTGTAGCTAAAGGTAAAATCGGTGGTCAATAAATATTAAATAAATGGCAAAATTAAATATCACCAGTCTATTTTGCGTCGATAATTTCTAAACTTAGTGCTAAGTTTAGAAATTGCGCAAGATAAAATTAAAAAGAACTATATATTATGAAATTTGCAATGAAACTTTTAACCCAACATTGAACTATGTACAAGAACTATATAATAAACTATTGTATCATGTATAATGTTTTGTATATAAAAGCGACAAGGATGTAGAATCTTTCTCTCATTAGAACTACGTAATAAATCCATCTAGAAGTACTAGAAGTAGCTGCATGATTATACCAATAGGTTAATCATGCAGCTACTTCTAGCACTTCTAGTTGAATTTTATACCAATAGGTTGTCGAGTATGATAGTTGGAAGATTCAAAAATTTAACTAATGAGAAAAAAACTAGCCCTTACTCAAAACTTCTTTGCATTTAGTTTGGCCAACAAGTATTGCGCTTCGATTTTAATTATTTTTCACAACGGTTAAGATTTAGATATTTTTTTAAATGTTCTAGACAAGTGGATAGAAATGAGAGCATATTTAAAAGTTATCGCATTTATCCATTTCAAGGTTAGCGTATTCTTATTCAGATTATATTGTTCACCAATGATTCTATTTTTTTGAACAAACTCATTCCTTTAAATTTTCTTATGTAGCATGATTATATATTCCAATATAACCATTCACAGTAGTTTCGCACTATTACTTCAGCTTTATAAATTATTCTTTAACACTACTCTAGTAAATTCCTCCTAATATGATTTTCGCTTATGTATGAAGCAACTCATTCGTCACTTTTCACGTTAGAATTACATTATTTATGGAAAAATTTCTTAATCATACCCCATTTTCTTATACAAGTAGGATATATAAAAAAAATTTAGACAGTATAAAACACATTTTTGTATAACACATTACGAAAAAAAAAACTATTTCAATTTAAATTCTTGCAATTTTACATCTTTGTATATATGATGCCAAAAAACATGAAATGTGTTTTTTTCGGTATCAGTTCTTGAAATCTTGAATCAAATATTTCGTATTTTTCTCACACGAGCAAAAATTCAATTAAATATAACAAAAGATAAAATATAATAAACTTGAATTGAAGATAACAAAATAATTAGTATTGAAATAAATGTGTCTTCAAATGTGTATCATATTAATTTTAATATCATGTCATATTTTGCTTTGATTATGTTAACTATAATTGATTGTTTCATAAACATGAAAAAAAAAATAAATAATGAAATATTCGAGAAATATATCATCTACAAAAATCACATCAAAGCAAATAACACACATGAATGTTTACCGGTGGTTTAGTAGTGAAATAACTAATGTTTAGCTAGCAAGACCTAAAGAATCCACAAACAACCTTAAATCCACTAACATCTTCGTATTTTATACTGACCTATCATGAGTAACAAATAAGTTTGACGTATTCCAGGAAAACTTAAATCATTTATCCATAATAACAAGTGAATTTTTATTGCTTTTAAAACATGAAATATTTTTGATTAAGAAAACACTAAATCAAAACTAAAATTTTCTTTAAAAATGTTGTATAAATAGAAACATCTTGTCTAATAATTACCTTTTATAGATGCTGAAGGTTGCAACGTTACTTATACTTTTTAAGCAACCTTATTTAGATTCTTTCCATGATTTCCTTACCTCTTTAAATTCATTTACTGATTTTAATTTTTGAATCCTTCAAATTTTGGCTTACAGAAAGTAAAATAACATTTCTTAAAATAAATCTGTTGTATTTTTTAAAATTTATCTATAATTTCGCTAATCTTTTGAAAATTTTAAATATCAAAAATATCATAAATTAAATATTAATGTTTTAATGAATATTTATAATATTCGCTATAGTTAACATGTTGTTCTAATATATTGTCGTATATATAAAAAATATACCAGCAAAATTCTAAGGATTTGCTTTGATGTATAACGTCAAGATATATAACACAAAGGAAGAAACTAGTTCCGAAAATAATTGATTTGAAATTCACTCTGATAATTTTAAGCTTATGATATCAGAAAATAGAATTTTGGAAACAAAATAGCTTAAATAATTTTGAATAATAAATTAAAAAGAGGAATTCTAGTTAAATTTTAAAATTTGGCAAATAACACTAAAATTTTATTGAAATAATCAAATTAATGAATAATAAATATACAATTTTAGACTATGTCAAGGCAACAACTTTATACGCAATAAAAAATGTCTTAGCTATTGTACACCAATTAAATTGAATAAATAACAAAAAACTCAATTTTAGCTTATTTGCAATAGTTGTTTCATAAAAAAGGATATGTTTAAAATAGTATTAAGTATCAGTAGGTAATTGTCCAATGTAATTTTTATGTAGAAAATAAAATTTACTACGTGTAATTTATTATCATTTATTAATGTTTCAAATTCACAATTCACAAAAATGATATAATTTTTTAATATGTCATGCACATTTGAGCAGAATAAGGGAAATGAACTTACTAAATATTTAAAGGTATAAAATGTATTTCATTTTTGGTTAACATTTTATAAATATCTCATTTAATAAAAATAATCTGATTTGATACATTTTCACATCATATTCACATGGATTCCAATATTTTAAAATAAGAATAATACATACTCACTACTGCAAATAAATACTAATCAAAATAAATTTCACTACAGTATAATATCCAATTTTATTTTTCACGAAATACATAAATTTGATTTCTATACATTCTTATCACAATTTATAAATAAATCATTTTACAAAGAAAATATTACTTTGAAATCTCATGAAATTCTAAGAAATGAAATGCAAAAATCATTTAATATAAACATCATTTCAAATTTATCTCAATCCTTCTTTTAAGCAGTTTTTTATATTTTTGAACTCCATCATTGTGCATTGTCTAATACAATCAAAACGAAATTTTGAGAAAGATAAAAATGTATTTCATCCTTACAAATTATTCATTCAACAATTCAGAATAACGGTAAAACTCAAGCATGATTATTCTTACAGATGATAAGATTTTATGAAAAAAGAAGCCTTGAATTTCTAAATTCTTAAACTTAGTATGGATCAGGTAGTAAGAATCAAAAACGTATTTACTTGAATCTCAAGAAAGAAATATTCATCTTAAATAAAAATAGTTTTGAAAGAGAAATTGAATTCAATATGCTAAAAGTCATTATAGCCATAACTTTCAAAAGTGTATTGTCACAATTCGTTAAGTATTAAAAATTTTGAAAGTTATGTAATTTTATGTGTTAAAAAAAGTGCTCCAGAAGCATTTTATGGTTTATGATCTATTGATGCATCTAATTCACTGCAATGTTTTCCTTAAATTGAAAGATTCATAAATCTATATTTCGTATTTTAAAATCAACTCCTTAACTTAATATTAATTTCAATAAATTTATGCTTGAATCGAATTCCCAAAAATTCTGTCTAAAACTTGAAATTTTTTCATAACTGTTAAATCTAAATAGCTAAATAATTAATTTATCATCTCATTAAATTGTCTAAATTTTTCATACCTATTAATTAATTAAGCAAAATTGATTAACAGATTATATTTACTTACAAGTTTAGAATTTAGAATAAAATGTGTTTAATACAAAACTATCCTTTATATTTTATTGAAAGCACTATTCTTTTCCTTGTGAATACTTTCAAAAAGGAATAACCATTTTTCAATTCTAGAATGCATATCCATTTAAAATAATGTATAATCTGTATGATACAGGAAGTTTCTTTAATGTGTCATATACTTATATATATATATATCTATATATATATATATATATATATATATATATATATATATATATATATATATATATATATATATATATATATATATATATATATATATATATATATATATATATGTATATGTATACATATATATATATATATACCTAAAAATATGTATATGATATATATATATATATATATATATATATATATATATATATATATATATATATATATATACCTGAAATATGTAATATAAAGTAACAGAATCTGAAATAAGTCTGCATGACATTACATTTGTAAACGACATTATGTTTTGCACTGTTTTAAAATGAATATTTTGAGAAAATGAAAGTGTTGTCGTAGTGACCTCGGTAATTTTATAAAACTCCGAGGAAAACCCAGATTCGTTATTTAAATAATTGAATGACAGAGATCAATTCAAAACAAAATACAATAAAACTTAATAATTTATTTTAGCAAATTCATTACAAAGGTATTTACATTTATAATTAAAACATTCTTGATTAAATATTTGAGAGGATTCTAACATTATTATTATTTTTATGATATTTACCAAATAACCATAATGACCAGAGGGAAATGGAACGAGAGATCAGACTCACCCCTTTTAGAAGTAGTATTGTGGTGTCTGAGACTTCGCCGCTCTCCGGTGTCGATGATTCTCCCTTTTCATCCACTTCCCGTCCTCTACTCAGCATCTCCGCTTTGCATTTCCATTCGCTGAAATCTCCGCATTTTACTTGACTTGCTATTCAGTAACTCTTTTCAGACTTTGTCACCTCTTCTTCATCTATTCGTCTGGCATCTGCATTCCCATTCAGGACAGTCGAGGCAGGACTTCTCCAGGCCAGTGCAATCATACTCCGTTTACTGCTCATCGTTCTTTGTCGGGCATCTCAGGGGCTTCTCTGCCTTGTGCATCTCGAGGGACTCCTGTGTGTGAGGACTTTTTCTGTCTCAGTCTCTGTCTCTGTGTCTGTGTCTGCCTTCCATTCTTAGATGCAGTTTTTAAATTCTCAGCTAGCTCCTCCTCTTTACACCATTGGTTTCCAAAGTTCCATATAACTTCCCTAAACTCCTATGGGATAGGTCAGAAATCTCTCCCCTTAATCCCGACTGGTCAGATTCACAAACAAAACATATCATAAAACATAAACTTCCCTTGCCATTTCTCACGATCATCCATCCCTTCCGAAAGGAAGAATTTATTCCTTTATTGCACTTAGCTCCTTGTGCCAATTTTTGTGCATCCTTTCCTTTATACTATTACAACTTAGTTTGAAAGGAAAGAGGAAACTCTTAAATTTAAAGTGTAATAAAAATATACATATCCCTTTTACCAGGGTTTGGTTATGTCGTTTTACACTACGACATAATCCTCCCCCACTTACAGAAAAAAATATATTCATATATTTTTTTTTAAATTCCATAAATGTTAACATCAAAGAAACATAATAAAAACAAGTGAAAATGAACCTTGGTTTCTTAAAACAAACATACTTGTTAACTTCAGATAAACCACTGACTTGTACACATGTATCATGGCATATGGGATGCATTTCTTATTAATGCATTATGTGTTGACTATTTTTAACTATATAAAGAAAATCTGAAATGATATGATCAATTGTCTATACATATCCTAAGCTAATCACATAAAATAAATTAATAACAGTTTATGTAAATTCACACAATCAATATTTACGACATTTGTCTTTATAACATAATTATAATGATTTGTATTACCATATTCAGGATTCGACATTTTACATTTGTCCATTTCATTTAACAGAAAACGTTCACATGTCTATTAGAAGTCAGTTCAAAAGACTGACGTAATTGTTTGACGTCAGTAATTCCATGCAAAAATACTTATATATACATACATTAATAAATGTTAGTGAGTCTGCACTCGCAAATCCTCTGGTCAAATGTTTTAACTAAAACACACACATCAATGTATAAAAATGAAAAAAATCTTCTATAAAAAAGGTATTTAATTTACATGGAACAAAAATGTATATCCATATGTATAATGACATTATAAATAATATTTATGAATTTTTCTTCAAACAGATGTATTTACTCTGTTTTTTTTTTTTAATATTTGTGTTTGTTAATTTTACATTTTTGCAAAAAATAATCTTCTTCTAAATTATTTATTCTACTTCGTTTTGTCCAACATACTTGTCCAAGAGTGAATAGGGTCTATTCGGACACTATCAATCACTCAAAATCTGTAAACAAGCTCGTCACTATAGTGACCTTCATGGTTGAAAATTTTGGAGTAGGCCAATTTCTCCTCTAGGCATACTCCTTCAAACCCCTGTTTTTCTTTTTACTTGCGCCGTTAACCGGTTTCTAAGACCTGTGAGTATCAGGGAAGAAGGGTCACACATTGTAGCCGACATGATGCCGCCCGGAACACAATTATCATCATCCTAAGTATTTTCAAGGTTTTGTGAGTAAATTCTCAATTTATTTATTTTATTTTATTATCTTTTTATTCATGGCATTCTTGTTTTATGATTCATGTTTTCAATTGTGTGTATCCACTTAAGATTTATGTTTATACTGCCCTCTAACAAAACACGCCTTCACCCCGAACATATTGTTCAGTCTCCGGGGAACAATGTTTCCCTGACTCTCAGTTCAGCCGGTGAGCAATAACTATCTATTGTAAATGCCTGTCTTTCGGACATCACTTTTAAACGACATATATTTTAGTAATTTACGAACAACTGTCTCAGTTTTAATGTTTGCTACCGGAAATAGTTCAATTCGTCTAGAAAAGTTATCTACGCAACTAACTACATAATGTCCTGATGCAAAACGCCCACAAATATCTACGCTAAGAAATTCTCCCGGTTCATTGGGAATAGGAACATTTCCAAATTCACTTTTCTTCTGCTGATTTGGATTAACTCTTGCATATGTCTGACATGAATTTATATAATTCCTAATATCAGCATATATACCGCGCCACCAATATTTACTAATTACAATCTGATAAGTTTTGTCCGCTCCAAAATGCGTCATATGGGCGGCTTGAATTGCGTACTTTTGTAATTTTTCGGTAAAACTATTTGGGGTCGCAATTCCTCTCCTTTTTATTTTCCCCAATGCATTAATAACCCTTTTGACTCATCCATGTAAAAACGCGTAATTTCATGCTTAAAAGGAAGTTTACCTTTGTAAACCTTTAAGAATTCGAAACCTATTTCCTCGTCGTTTTTGTGCGCTTTCCTTAATAGATTGTAAGCTTAGCGCCTGTAAATCAATCATCTGCTCCTCGTTTACTATGTTTGTCAACATTTTCGCCTCCGTGGCGCCCTTCGCTCCTGGCCGTTGATTGATAAGTTTACAGTTTCTCTCCTTTGCCGTCTCATGTTTCTCTGCGAGTTCCGCTGGAGAAACCGCAGTCTGATTTCCCCCCTCAATTCTCGACATTTTACTCAAGTTCTCTTCTGGTTTTGTTATAGGAGAATTTTTCGCTATTTCGGCTTGACCATTTTTCGTACTTTCATTAATATCCTCATTTGTTACTATCTTTTTCTTTAGGTTGTAATATCATTTTACTTTTGTTAATGTGTTCAAAACATTACATTTGTCACTAATTTCACCTTTATTTTCTTCCAAATTTACTATCTCATCATCAATAGTAATATAATTTTTGTTTGTATATAGATCAATGGTCGCTTCTTTCATTGTTTTGTAACTTAATATATAGTCATAACCATTAGGAAAGCTCTGCGGAGTAATAAACACTACGTCTGATATCACTTTTTTTCCAATTCGAAAAGAAATTTCTACACATTGATTATATTTAATTCTTTCGCCTGTCAGAGTTAAAATATTTGCATGTTTTTGTTCGTGTTTTATTTCGATATACTGTCTTATTTTATCAAATTTCAGCTGAGACATTAAGGACACCGACGCCCCCGTATCGAGGAGAATCCCAATCGAGAGTGGTCCCTTATTTTCTTTACTTCGTGTGATTCCCGGCGGACCTGAACGTTCCACTATTCTACCTTTCACTATTGGTAAGTCACTTTTGTTTATTTGAACAGAATTATTTAAAACAGCAGTGATTTTTGTATCATTTTCAACTCCCTTTGCTATCACATTTCCCCCGCTGTTTACGCTTCTTTTTTGTGTGCAATAATTTTGCGCCTCAATGCCTACTCTTTTATGTCTCCTATTCTCAGAAAGAGGTCTTACGAAATTTTTCTCCCCTCTATTCGTTTGCTTGTTTACTTTTGGAGCCGGCGTCTCCATTGGAAAGCGTTCACGCTCCACCTCTAATTGTGACATCTGTCGCCCACTGGCTGAGGATTTCCGCCCTGGGCCCCCTGAGGGTAAATTGTTGCTATTCCCCCTGTTTAACGCACCCCTAAAGCGATCACTCCTCTGCTGATTTCGAAACGTATTCCTATTATTTCTAAAATTCTCACAATATTGGTCACTCCTCCGCTGATTTCGAAACGTATTCCTATTATTTCTAAAATTCTCACAATATTGGTCACTCCTCCGCTGATTCGGAATCCTAAATCTATTCCCCCTAAAGTTTTTATCAACATTATTGTTATTGCTATTCCTTATTTGTTTTTTGATATATTTATTTTATTAAAATTTTCGTTTAATTTTTAAATAAAAGCAAGTCGCAGCGAAATGACCTGTTTTTCCACAAAACAAACATAGCTTATTATTGTCAGTATTAGCATTTTCTTCGCGCTGAATAATATTTACGGTTTCCTTATTTTGATCCTCAGGTATAGCTTTCGAATCTACTTTGTTTAGTTGTAACTTTAGATAGAGAGATTCCGCATTTTGCACATCATCAGCAAATTTTACTGCTTCCTCAAATGATTGGGGATATTTCAAAACAACTGCCTTTTGCAATTCTGGGAGAAGACCCTCAATAAATCTTGAGAGAAGCAATTTATCAGTAAAGCCTTACTCTCACTTGTTTTTATTTGAGAAGCTCCTAAATACCGACTACCCGCTCGTCTAAGACGTTCAGCATACGCCTTCACCGATTCTAATTCGTACATTTGAATATTTGAAAATTGTAAATACGATTCTGTTAAAAACTGTTTTTCACTGAAATGTTCTAAAAATACTCGTTTGATGTTCTCAAAAGAGGTTGAATTTTGAAGATCAATATCTTCTATTAAAAATTGTTTAGCGGCTCCTGTTAACTTCGATTTTAAAATTATAATTTTCTCATTATCGCCCCAGTTGGCTAACAAGCAACATTTTCAAATTGGGTAAACCAAAATTCACAACATTCTTTATCTCCATCAAAATTTGAAATTAACTGAATCATTTCCATATTTGGTTGAGAAAGTGAATTAATAGTCACGTGACTGTGACCAGAGTCTATATCTTCTGGAGAAATTTCCCTGTTTCTCCTGTTATATCTAGGCATTATGTAATTTCAAATTATTCTAAAAAAAATTTTGTATATCTCAACTGTTGTTTACCCTTGTTTTTTTTTTTTTAAACAAAATCAACTGTATTATACATATGCATATACTCATTACCTAAACAACTATCTTTAACTTATTATCTATCCATCAAATACTTTTCTCAATAATAAAAATTAAATAAACACATATACGGTCAATTAATTGTTTCTAATTAAACTACTTTCTAATTATACTACTCCTGTTACCAATTACACATTGTTAATCAAATGTACTTAATCTTTAAGCATTCATTTATGACAATATTATATTTTTAGTACTTATGAAATGCTTGCATTAACATTATTATCATAAATATAAACAAACAAGCAATTTTTCATATTCCAAAGTAATGTGGACACTTCTATTCATACATTTACTTATGCTATACTTTACTAAAAATGTTTCAATACTTTGTTATAGCTCTTTCATAAAATTTATTTTCAAATATCATAACTTAGAACTTCAAAAGAATATCAAGTTTTATGAACACCATTTCCTAATATATTTCAATAAATTTGAATCAATACTTCTTTTGTTAACTCAGCATTAATGTTTTATTACCTAAATTAGATTCATTAACTCAAAAACATTATAGTTATCTTGAACTCTCTGTCTTCAATAATTGCTTCCTTTAATTTTTAATTCTCAGACAAAAATTATTTCAAAAAGACCAAAATATTTATACATTCATGATCAATATAACTCACTGCACCAAATATGTGCTCTTTGACTGCAAAGATTGTCATGGCACCAAATTATGTGCCAAAATTCAAAGAAAATATAATTTTGCCAGAGAAAAATGGACACATCACGAAATTAAGTGCTTTTTGTCTGAGAAAAAATAGTCCCGCAGCACCAAAGATGTCGTAGTGACCTCGGTAATTTTATAAAACTCCGAGGAAAACCCAGATTCGTTATTTAAATAATTGAATGACAGAGATCAATTCAAAACAAAATACAATAAAACTTAATAATTTATTTTAGCAAATTCATTACAAAGGTATTTACATTTATAATTAAAACATTCTTGATTAAATATTTGAGAGGATTCTAACATTATTATTATTTTTATGATATTTACCAAATAACCATAATGACCAGAGGGAAATGGAACGAGAGATCAGACTCACCCCTTTTAGAAGTAGTATTGTGGTGTCTGAGACTTCGCCGCTCTCCGGTGTCGATGATTCTCCCTTTTCATCCACTTCCCGTCCTCTACTCAGCATCTCCGCTTTGCATTTCCATTCGCTGAAATCTCCGCATTTTACTTGACTTGCTATTCAGTAACTCTTTTCAGACTTTGTCACCTCTTCTTCATCTATTCGTCTGGCATCTGCATTCCCATTCAGGACAGTCGAGGCAGGACTTCTCCAGGCCAGTGCAATCATACTCCGTTTACTGCTCATCGTTCTTTGTCGGGCATCTCAGGGGCTTCTCTGCCTTGTGCATCTCAGGGACTCCTGTGTGTGAGGACTTTTTCTGTCTCAGTCTCTGTCTCTGTGTCTGTGTCTGCCTTCCATTCTTAGATGCAGTTTTTAAATTCTCAGCTTAGCTCCTCCTCTTTACACCATTGGTTTTCCAAAGTTCCATATAACTTCCTAAACTCCTATGGGATAGGTCAGAAATCTCTCCCCCTTAATCCCGACTGGTCAGATTCACAAACAAAACATATCATAAAACATAAACTTCCCTTGCCATTTTCTCACGATCATCCATCCCTTCCGAGGAAAGAATTTATTCCTTTATTGCACTTAGCTCCTTGTGCCAATTTTTATTGCATCCTTTCCTTTATACTATTACAACTTAGTTTGAAAGGAAAAGAGGAAACTCTTAAATTTAAAGTGTAATAAAAATATACATATCCCTTTTACCAGGGTTTGGTTATGTCGTTTTACACTACGACAAGTGTAACCTCACATTTTAAATAAAAATATTTTCTATTAAGCATTTTCACAAAAAAGTTTATAAATAAATGTGTTCATTTTGCCGACAGAAATTTCTACTTTTGTCAGAGACCAATTAGTTTTCATTAATGAAATAAGCACCCTTTACAAAGTACTTAAAACACTTTAATATTAAAATAGTTGATATGAAATGTAATATTTATTAACAAAATGACAAATTAAATTAATCAAAATAAAATTTAGAGACATTGATATAAATCTTGTAGAAGGAGAAGTAATTTTTAATGTTCAGTAGAAAAAAAGACTATATAATATATAGTTATGTATTTCAATATAAAATAATATTTGTAAAATCAAGACTTCTTTATTGTCTTGATTAATTTCAAATTTAAACACACGACTTAAAAATTTATATTTAAATAAGAATATATTCAAAATAATATTTTAATAATGTAATCATCTGCTCTCTTTTTAAAATATTTCTTCAAAAATAATTCCGAATGGGAGAAAATATTGAAAAACATTACAATTTTTCAACATGCAAGTATAAACAAACGGTCCATTAAAATAAATTAATTTCTGGTGAATTTTTGTGAGTTTTAGTTTAAAAAATCTTCAATATATATTTTGAAAGAATATTTAGCGTAGTAGTAAGAAAGTTAAATTTAATTTACTAAGTTAGTTAAATTTAATTAAATTTATTTTAATTTAATATTTCTTACAAATTCAAAATATTTCTTTCTGGGATCAAATCTAATATCCACAAGATGTTTAATTTTAAGCTAAAATTAATTTCTTTTATTCGTATCTACTTATAAATGCCATTAATCGTTAATCATGCTTACTTTTTGATATTTAAAAAATATGAGATTAATTGGATTTAAAATTTAACTAAATGTAATTAATAGTTTTAGAGAAAAATATAATTTGAGGTAATATTGTCTAATTTATTCTAATCATTAGCTTAATATTATGAAATTGAAATAAAAAAACTTACAGAAATGTTTATTGAAATTTTTTCACTTTCTGTTTCTTCTGTTCACATTTTGTACAAAAGACATTATTTCTTAATTCTTACTTATTTCTATATAATATCAAATGAAGTGATTTTTACACGGATTTATTTCTGTTTCATTTTGCGCAAAATTTCATTAAATATGTTAGAAAAATTGAAAGCAAGTTTTAGCACATTTTGGAATATATTCTTCAAATCAGAGTTTAAAAAGTTCTGTAAATATGTTTTTCATAAAATTCCAAGATTCAAAGTAATTTTGAAAACTTCATTTCATATGCACAATGATGGTTGCCTTAAGCAAATTTTTATATCTAAAACTTTCTCCTGTTCTTTTTGTCATTTAAATCCAATCAAAACTAAGATTTAAGAAAAATAAAAGGTTGCATATTTAATATCTTCAAAATGTATTCCAGAATATTGAAATTGCTTACATTTAAAAACTGCAAGAATATAATTTAAAAAAGTTATTTATATTTACCATAACTGATATATTTTTAAGTTGATTTAACTATTAGAAATGCATCATGCTTAAAAAGAAAAAAATTTAATAACTAAGAAAAAACTTGTATGAAAATTAGAAGATTAAATTCAATTCAACAGATATTTATGGTCACATGCTTTTATATACATTTTCTTTTATGTATGCATTTATTTGAAAATTAGAAATATTGTTAAGTTGTTATAGTTTAAAGTTGTTTATTAGTAAACTGTAAGCTACTGGATACAGTGAATACAAATAAGAACTGCTTATAAATTAATTTATAATTAATAATGGATCATCATAAATAAAATGTATCTTGATACAATTAATTTTTACTTGTTTGTACTTAGTATTTTTAAAATGAAGCTACCCAGTTAGCTAAATATCAAAAGTACGTATTTTAATGGAATTCAAGACTGCTTATATTTAAACTTTTCTTTGATGCTTAAAGACTTTTTATATTAAATGTAATTAAAATTTAGAATAATTGATTTTTAAAATTTCACAAAGTGATTATCCGGATGAAAAAGAAACATTATATTTCCATGCTTTATAGCAACACAAAAGGTGCAATGAAACTGATATATAATTCAGCAATCAAAATCAAAACATTATGAAAAACATTTTTACTAAAGCATAAGCATTTTCTTATAAATTAAAAGAGAAGTAAGGACAAATTTTTATACAAACTATTTCAACTTATCTATATCAAACAAATTCAGTATAAGTGCTGTAAATATAAAACCCTACAAATAAACTGCACTTTCGATAAATAGTATTTGTTTTAAGTGGAAGCATTTCTTTGATTACTTTTATTCATTTCTTCTGTTTTAATACAAAATCTGAAATGTCAATTTCTGTATTGTACATATTACAAATATTTCATGCATAAAAAAGAATATATTAGATGATCACCATAAATGTGTGAATTAATAACCCTATATGATAAAAAATTTCCTTGATTAAGGTATACGAAATTAAATTAAAGTGAAGAGTAAAATAATTAAAATTTAATTTCTAAATTTCTATTTAATTTTACTCTGCTTCAATTGTATACTATATATGTAAAAATGTCCATGAATGTTATAAATTCTTATATTTTTTTTAGTTGTCTAGTAAAATATTTGCATTCATAAGATATTTTAGAGGAAACAAAATTAATTAGGAAAGTAAAGTTAAAGAAGGTTGTAAGATGTACATTTAAATCTAATTGTAATTAGTATTGCAATGCATGAAAAAATAAGATTAATGAAATCTTCAACCTATTTAGTTGTAATTAACTGTCCCTGTCAATATCTTTACCGTGCATACAATACTTAGATATTAGTGAATCAAGTTTACATTGATAGGTAAAGAAATTTTGTTTTAAAAAAGAAAATATTATATTAAATTAACATTATACATTTTTGGTATTAATATTCATTATTCTAAATTTAAATTTTTAATAAAAATTTTAATTATAGCAGTAAATATTTAATTAAAATGAATATTTCTTATTACATCTAATAAATTTTAAGCCTCTTACCAAAATATTGCACATTCATCTGAAGTTATCTAAATATTGTCCTTGTACTTTTAAATTTCTTAAACTTTTTTATTCAAGATGACATTTCTTTCGTTAAATTAACCGATTAAGATAAATTAGTCATATGTAATCAGTAGGAAACTATAATTATAAATTAATTTAAAACCTCACATACATTCAAGTCTCAATAAATATGAATTTGTTAATTTCAGAGTATCATATAAATAGTAATTAAAACAGTCCTATTGTAAATTTAATTAACAATAATAAATTCAATGAAATATAACTAATATGAAATTTACATTAAATGTATTTTTAAGATATGTTTGAAAAAAAATATTTTAAATTCTAACAACTAGGAAGCTGTGAAATCTTTACATGGAATAATTTCTGATAAAACTAACCTAAAATTTCTTTGATGCATTCACGAAGAAAATAGTTGATAATTTTACATATTGAATAAATGTCAATAATGATTTACTTTTGGTGTTATAACTGAATTGATACTTATTCATTTTAAAATCTTTAAATATATAGTTATAGAAAAACATCTAAAGATTATTGCCTTTAAATAAGAAAATTATTCTTTTTTATACAGTGTATACTTCGTAAATAATAAAAATTGGCTGTCACACTTTCAGCTAATATATTTGACAAAAGACAATCTGTGTGTCATGTATTTCAAAATGAAAAAATTTATTAATAATTTTTACTAGAGTTAAACTGAAAAAAAATAAAATTTAACCTACGTAGAGTATAATAAAATGCTATTTCAAACAGTATAAGAGAAACTTTAATACTTTTTTTTTACCACAGCAAGTATTGTATTGTTGTGGTGTTTGAAACAAAGAAAACGGTTGAAATTAACTTCAGTACAAAAAAATAAACACATAAAAAATTTAAACATAAAAAAAATTTTCGTTAATTATGTATTGACCTAGAAAAAGAGAAAATAAATTCCAATTGCAATCTTTAACTAAGAAAAATATGTGAACTTTTAAAGTGCGTAAAATATCTATGCTGACATTGTTTCTCACATCAATATTTTATAAAAATAAACTTTAAGACATATGTGGCATTTTTTATATTTAACTCCTCCATTTAATTTATTTGGATGAATATTATTGGTATTTTGATATGCATGATATTATTGTGCAATATAAAAATGTATGTTAACACAGAATACCTTGAATAATAATAAATTTAAAAAAATTTATTTAAAATTTCAAAAATAAATTTATGTGCGGAATAAATCATTATATCAATTTTCAAATTTTCAGTTTATTGTTATGTACTGAAACTTTTCATGAAATAAGGATATTTCATTTTTTTCTATAAATTATAAATTTCATTCCCAAGTGGGATACATCAAATGCAGCATAAATGCAAGATGAAATACTTGACTTCTCCTTTACATATCATAAATATTTATTAGCTGAATACTAATTGATAAAAAAAACTCTAAACATTAACAAATTTCATGAAAATTCCAAATTTGTTAATGGAAATGTATATTTATATGAATAAAAAAGTAAACATTGTGTGAGATTACAAATTTTAATTAGATTGTCCCAAAGGATACCATAAAAGCGTTGTGATTATTTTCTCAATTTTTTGTCTTAATGTATCTAAAAAAGAAGAGATGCCGTTTTAAGATAAGTCTTTAGTTTTCTAGTAATAATGATATTTTGTAAATACAACAGAAAATGGCTTTTTTTTTTAATTTGAATCTTCCTGAATTGCAGTTGAGACCTAATTTGCGTAAAATATGCGTATAGATTAATTCAAAATCTATATTTTATCTGAGTAATATTTCACTTTAAACGTTTTTAAGAAATAGAAATCGGTCATATATCCATTTGAAATGGTAACTTGAAGTATATATGCGAGGTATATTTAGGACAAATTTTTATGAAAATTTAAATTTTAAACAACTACACACTTAATAGTAACTATTGTATATGTATTTACATTGTATGCATACAACCATTTATATATATTTATACGCATTTATATAAAATTAAATCTTTGTTCACAATCAATATGAAAATTTAATACACAAGCTGATTTTTTTGCCAGAAAAACCAACGAAATTTGAAGACCAGAATAAATGTTGCAAGATTCTAATTTTAAGGTAACTAAAATTTAGAATTTATGATCATCTTAATTTGTTTTCTAATATTAATGTATTAAAATCGAAATTAATTATTAAAATTCTCAAAATTTTAAATTATTATAAATCACAGACACTTATTTAAAACTTATTTGTTATATATGATTTACTTATTTATTATATATATTTTTATTTATTATATATATTTTTATTTATTACTTACATATTAAAATTCACTTATGAATATATTATAAATTCCTTTTAGAAGATGATAATTTTCTATTTATTAATAAGAATTTTAATATTAAATTACTTAAATTAAATATTTTAGTAATTTTATTTAATTAAATATTTTAATAATTAAATATCATAAATATTCACTTACCCATCAGCATTAAAACCCAGCAGTATAAAAACAAATTTTTATTTAACAATTTTGGTAAATTTCAAAACATAATGTAAAACTTTAGAAACTTTTAAAATTACTGCCTTATTATTTGTAAAAGTTTTGCCTTGCATAGTACGATAACATTTGAAAAAGAAATCTTTCACATTCTTAGTTGAACTATATATGTTGATACCAGTATATATAAATTAGAATAATTATAATGTATTTTATATGTATCAAGAAGAAAAGAGGTAATTATGGTTTTATAATGTTTTAATGCATACGTATTTATATTTAACTACGTATAATACTCAAGTTTACTCTCCATATATATTAGCATTCACATTTTTAAAGTAGGTGGTGAATTAATGCATAAAGATAACTTTAAAACTCATGGCCATTTCTTTTCTATGCTCTCAATAGGAAATTTTATCAGTGTGGCTGAGTATTTAGAATATTTGACTTTGAGTATAGAAAATTAATATGTTTCAATAAAATTATTTTTGCATAGATGGTCTAGATTATGATGGCTCATTTTCTATGGTCTCAAGAATATAAAGACATCAAAGACTAACAATTTAATAACGTTAATTCAATCAATTTCTCCTACAGCCTGATATCATTCAATCGAAGTAGATATCTCAGCAGTGAAAGTTCATTCCTAATTTAATATACGAACTTCATTATAGCTAAAACTTAGGAGGTAATATTAACGATGTTTAAAAGCTATATCATAAACTACCTAAACTAATAATCATTCTCTAGTTCAGAAATTTTAATCAATAGATTATGTGGATCTAAATTGCTATTGCTAATAAATGATTACTTTTTCACTAACTATGCAAGATTCAAAATAATATGAAAATAAAACATAAATGTATATAAATTGTCTTCATGAACCTCAACTACACTTTACATTTATAAGTTGTACTTTTTCTTCATAAAGTTTTTATAGGTAATATTTTAATACATTTGCAGAACATTAAAATGTAGTAATTTTAAATAATTCATGCATATCTGTGTATTTAATTTAGATAAATGTATATTTCTGATTAAAACATTACTTTGGTAATTACAAAATATAGATTTTTTCTCTCTGCCAATAATCAACAAAATAAAATTAACATACTAGTTTTGCTGTCCAAAATGCTGTTATTAAATATAAATGGATCTTAAATATATGCTTAATTAAATACATTAAGATTAAATTTACGTTATAGATTAAAGACTTATAATTCAAAACGCTAAATCTCATTCATAATTTAGAACACTAAATTTTCAAAAGTCTATTGATTTAATATTTTTTCAGAATATGGATAAATACAATATTTCATCTTCTGATATTTATTGTCCTCTTTGAAATTTCCATAAATTAATAAAAAGTAGAACTCACAACAAGAATAGTGAGAAAACTAGCAATATTTTCATCTATCTTTAACAATGATTATCTTTTAAAATAATAATTAGATATTTTATGAGCAAACTGTATGATAAAACTAACTCTGTCTACTTAATTGCTCCTCTTTTAATACATCTTGTTCAAATTAAAAATTTAAGTATTCAATTTAAACATTCCAAAAAGTCCACAAGAAATTCCGTTTTAAGTATTGCGTACATTTTTTGGAAGGATGAATATTATTTTATTAATGTCATATTATAATACAAGTATGAAACACTAACATAAATTACGGATTAAAAAAACTGAAAGTAAAATCTGATCAATGTTATGAATTATTTATTTAAGTAGATTCAACTTTGAATATTATATTTTTTCAATTTTATACTAATCGTAGTTTTATCTACTAATTAAAAATTAATACATCTATGAAAATATTCTTTAAATTTACACAATTTCCATTAAGTTATTCAATTAGCTCACTTAGCTTTTAATTAATTTTTTAAAATTTCAAAATATGAATTCACATTCTACAATACATAGAATATGTAAAAATTTAAATAATTTTTCTTATGTCACAATTTATCAAAGTTATACTCTTAAATATGAAACACAAATTTAATTCATTTAGTAAATTGTCTCAGGAAATGTTTTTTCTTATTAATAATTTCGATAGTCAATTCAGATCTTTAACTAAGGAAATGAATTTGATAGTATATTTTGATATTTCTTAAAATTAAATTATTATATTTTAATGAAATTTTTATCGTCATTTAGAAATTGATTCACGTGTTGAAAAAAATTTATCTCCCGAAATTATTTATTCAAAAATTAATTGCATGCCAAACATTTTGCATTTAAATTACTTGTAAATATATTAGTATTTTGAAAAACACATTTCATAAATTTTACAATAATCACTTTATATTTGTAGAAGGTTTATATGGTTGAAGCTATCAAAAAGTTATTTGAATTACAAATTCTAATCTATAATATTTAAAAATATATGTCCATTTTTAAACAAGTAAATATTTTTGTTAACAAATTTTCTTTTGCAAGAACGTATTATTCTATATTCCAAAATAAATGAACTAATAAAAATATTTTAATCTACAGTAAGAATTATTTTTTAAAAGTTTAAAACTTAAAACATTTTGCTAACTATTGAATATCTTTTAATTATATTTTTTCAATACCCAAGATAGAGAGTAACTACTAATTATTACATAATATACTACTTTCATTACTTTGGTTATAATTTTCTGATTGAATAATGCATATGTTCCCCTTATAAATGAATTTAAAATTATTAAGCACTTTATCTATATTTATTATTTACAAATAATTAATTATTCAGTGACTAATATGTTGCAGTATTTCAAAGAAACTTATTGATGTAGATTGCAGATATATATCTTTAATATTTTAAAAAAAATTGTTAGTAATTTCAGTTCATATAAATTTGCTGGGCAATTTGAACATCCCATTTCCGGATGTAAAACAAACTTGCAATATAATTATACATATATATATATACATATATACTTATATATATATATATATATATATATATATATATATATATATATATATATAATATATATATATATATATATATATATATATATATATATATATATATATATATATATATATATATATATATATGTATGTATATATGTATGTTTATTAACTCAACTCAACTGAGAGTAAATAAGGGAACTTTAGATATAGATAATGTTACATTTTTTTCTAATGAATGAATATAAGAATTCGTAAAATGATTACCAAATGTTCCTCAGATTTTTTTGTTGATTAAATAAGCGTGACAAAAGGCAAAAATATAATAATCTGTCTTGTAAAAGGAAAATCAAACTTAATAAAAAGTAAAACCTTTACGCAAAAATATTTAACTTATTTTGTATAAATATATTTGCAGAGTTGAAAATAAACTAATATTTGCAGAGTTGAAAAATGCATACCCCATTCCAATGAATTATAACTTTCTGAAATATTTCCTAAAATTTAATTGTTTCATAGAATTCTCTCTTTGATGAATTATGAAACATATATCTATTATAATAATCCAGTACATCGAAGGCAAACAGTTAAAAATGAAAAATGAATTAAAACAGTAATTTTAATGGCCTTTTTAATTTTATTATATTTGTTTATTACTATTTATTTATAAATCAATAGAACAAAATATTATTTCAGAATTCTATTGATTTATTAACGTTTCCTTTATTATCAGGAAGAAACAAAAGAAATTAAACTTCATAGCAAAAAGTATAATTAATTTCCCAAAAGCTGAAGAATATTAAATCATATTGTAATTAAAAAATAATGTATCAGTAAATTACTTATAAAAATTATACTAAAATAAAAAGTAGCAGTTGTGATATAAATAAAGCAAAAATTAAGTAATTTGTTCTAAAATTTTATATATAATAATTAATTTTGTAATTTTTCGTGACAAAAAATTTAACTTTAGTTATAATTTTACATTGGAAAATTTCTTTCAGTTGTAACCCTTGAAACATACTCTAAAGACTAAGTATAAGATAAGCACACATATCTTATGTCTGAAGGTTGAAATTCCATTTGTAAATTTTTATTTTTTTTAAAGTTTTGAAGTTATTAAAATACATAAAATGAAATCTAGTGTACAGGCTGGAATGAACAAATATGAAAAGTTACACATGAAAAACGTAAATAGATATTCATTTCTAATTAAAGATATATGAAAAAAGCATGTATAATATAGTATAATCAATAAATAATAATACTTTTACGATACAGTATAAAACTTTAATAAAATTTATTTCTATATATGAGTAATACGCATCTTTATGTTGAGAAATTCAATATAGTATTTGTCAATTAATTTTTTTTCCTTTCTTTAAACATATGAAAATATACTGTAAAATATAAAAACTTGACTTTTATAATTTTTATTCACAAATTATAAATACCCATACCGAATTCTTATACTGATCTTTGTTAATCAATCATTTTTATCAGGAAAATATGTATGAGTATATGGATTCTTATAATTTTATTTTACTCATAAATTTCAAATAAAAATACTATATTTTTCCTTATTAATTACATTTTTACATTGCAGAAAAGCTTAATATTCTTAAATGATTACTTTTTAAAACTTCACAAGTGATTCGCTTTAAAAATTATTCGAAAATTAAGTTGAATATTTCAGTTTTATTTGACTTTCCAACTATGGTTGGAAGGACAATTGTATATGATAACTTTATCATTTAACTCTGGAAATCATATTATGTTAGATTGAGATAATTAAGTGTATTTCAAGTCATATTTTCTGCAATGAATTCAGTTTATTTATATGTTTTACTTTTATAAATATTTTTGATTTATGTATCGTTATTTCTAGAATACTGATTTTGTCTTTATTGCAATTGATTATAATAAATTTTGCAGGACTTACAGCTACTGAAAACTATTAGTACTTTTAATTTTAATTATAATAAAAAACCTAAATAATAATCATATAAATAAAACCAAATTAAATACCCTTTTAAAAACCTTCAAAATCACTGTTATCATCAAAAACTGTAGGCGTTTTTCATAAAAGAGTACTTAATAAAAACATAAACTCAGTATGAAAAATTCAACTCCATAAAACGCATGTAATAAACTTGTAATTAAATCTTTAAAGAATATTTATATATCATCTCATTTCTTTTTTCTTATGTCGATAACTGAAAATTTATAAGTGTATTTATTAAAATATATGTTTTTAATAATCTGTAAATTCTACATGAAACTGAAAATACGTAAACATTGATGTGATACATGCATTTATCATTTGAAATTTAACACTATTTAATTTATTGTTTAAAATTAATAATTTATTTTCTTCTACTATAGAGACTTATGTATTCTCTTAAAATAGCAGTAGTTATATTTTGTTCCGTAGTTATGTTATTTATTAATCAACTATTAATTTGACACAAGGGCATTTTTAACAGAATAAAATGCAAAACACATTACAAACTCTTCCATTTCTTCTAGAATTTCTTCCAATGCTTCTAGAATTTCAAAGAAGTATTGTAAATTATCTTTAATATAAAAAATAAATAAAAAACTATTATTTCAAATATACTACAATTGAATGATTGTATTCTACGTAATAGTTCATAGGCTTACCCCATTTTGTATCCAATATACATATGAAAATCCCAAATATTTGATTTAAAAATTATATTAAAAGTTCACCATTGATATCTCATAAATGTTTAGAAAATATTTCATTAAATAAAATAATATCAATAATTTTAATTACCTTATTTTCCTTATAAATTTCAAAAATAATAAATGTAGAAATTAATATTCTTTCTAAATTACTAACAAAAATAAACAAGAGGGGGACATAATTTTATACTCATATTTGTTATTTATAAATTAATTGCTTTCTTATTTATCAACGTTTCTTCACCTCATAACTTTATTCATAATGCATATTAACTTCTTTAACCAATGCTAATGTAATGTATTATACTAATTAATGTTCCAAAATATCATAGAAACAAGCAACAATCATTTTCATTAATTTCAGAAATATTAAGGTGACTGGATTTTTTTAATTAAATATTATTTACAGAATCTTAAAATTAATAAATGGATTTAATATGGAAAAAATATCAAAAAGTATTTTTCAAGCATTAAATTGCATAAATATATGAAATTTATTCTATAAAATGATATATTCATAATGCATGAAAGATTTTATTTAAAACTAACATTTAAAATGATTGGAAAATATAATGCTATAAAATCATTTATTTTAAATTTATATGTCCGTACTTCTTCTTTAAAATACTTTCTCAACATATAAGGTAAAATTTAAGAATTCTTTAATTTCTTTCTTAATTGAGTATTTAATATGACTTTTTAATACTTTTAACTATCAAATATATATCAACTTCATAATTGAATTTCATTTTATAAACACTCAAAACATAATGTTTGTAATGCAAAATCCTATAAAAGAGTATTATTTTAAATATTCAAACACAACTTTGGATGCAAAAAGTATTTGTAATTATTTTTAACAAAAAAATTCAAATTATTGTTATTATTATTATGTATATATTAAAATTATTGCATATATATAAATATATATGCTTGCAAATTGATTAAATTTAAAGAAAGATAAGTAGTTTTTCAATTATATAATTTGTTTTAATGTAATACATTTTTGCTTAAGTAAATAAGATTAGAAAATAATTTAAATGTAACTTTAATCTTCTTAAATGGAATTTCATTAATTTTTTAACTGAAAATGTATTTTAATCTTTCTTCTCTAATGAATAATAACTTCATTAATTTTAACAACTTTATAATTTACTTAACTCCATTACTTAATGTGTAATTAATGATTATCTTCTGTGGCATCACAACACGTTTTAGCTTTTTTTAATATTTTCTTCAATGAAATTAATATTTGTATCAGAAATCTTTCTTTATATGTAATCTATCAAAGTTTAATATTTTTGTTACTTCATAATTAATTAAATTAAATTACTTAAGTAGTTTTACTATTTTTCGTAATATTTACTTCTTATCTTATATGCTAGAATGCATACAAAGCAAAGTTAATTTTAACGTAAGCATAACTGGTAATAATTTGTAAATTAATATGTTCATGGAAAGTTAATTTTTGCATCTATAAGAATTTGTGATTTCATCATATTAGTTGTTGTTAAAGTTGAAATAGATATAATATTCAATTACCTAACTTAATTTAATAGTTAAAATATTAAAGTCCACAAAACAATAAAATTCTATATATCCCTACCAAAATAGAGTTCTTTCCCAAATATTTACTTTAGATTAAGGAATAATTTATAGCATTTTCTTAGTAATAAATATAGTATATAACTTTTTGCCTGGAAAAAAAAATCAGATATTATTCTTTTAGTGTGTAGCGTATTTTAACTACGTATTTTATTAAAATACATTTTAATAAATATAAATCACATTTTGATAAATTTTTAAGTTTCTTATGAGAAAAATTTATTTTAATTGCACTATCATTTTTCTATAAAAATTATAACTAATAGAAATTGAGTGTAAAGTATAGTTTAATGGCGTTTTATAGATACTAGTACGGTACATATTAATTGTTAATTAATAAGAAAAACATTAATTTGTTTTACATTATTTTTTGCCAACTATACTTATTAAGTATAAATGCTTGTACATATATTAAATAAAATAATTTATTTAATTAAATTCCTTATTTTACTTTTTTTAATTTATTACTGTGAAACGTATTCAAATATATATATTTTACTATTTATAAACAAATTTCTGAATACATTTTCAAAGTTTTTAATTTATTTTTAAGCTTTCTCAAATTATTTTAATAGCAATTTTAATATTTTGCCTCTAAAACAAGTAAAATAAATTAAATTTTGAAACTTTCATGAAAAAAATAGATATGACAGGAAAAAATCATAATAAGCTCAGAAAATTTGAAAGCCTTGGATTAAGAAATTTAATCAAAAATAAAATTTTCATTGATTCTTTTTTTATCTAATAAAAGTGCTGCAAAAAATTGATTATTAATTAGCAAGAGTTTTCTTCAAAATTGTTTATTTCATATGCTTATTGCAAATATTATCTTAAATGAATTATATGTTTATGGCAAATGAAACTCATCCAAACTGATTTTAGCATTAAAGTCGGATTAGTAAAAACATAAATAAGCTAACAAAAATACCATCGATTTATATTAATTTCAAAATTTTGAACTTTAAAATTGATCAAATCCACAATGCTTTTTAACAGTATATTTGTCTAATATATACTGTATGAATTAGAGTATGAACACAATATTTTAAAGTTTGATTAGAACTAAATAAAATATTTCTCAACTAAGAGGTTAAATCAAGGAAGTTAACAGAATTAATATTTGTTAAATAGAAAAATAAAAATCGTTGGTCTTCTGATAATTTCAAAGTACACAGCTTCAAAACAAATGCAATTACAGTTAGGAAATTATTTTCTGTATCTGATAACACTGAAAAGACTACATTTTCGTAATCATTAAACAAAAAATTTTTCAAAATTAAAATTGAACCAAAAATTTGTAGGAATGATGTGTTCGATAAAATAAAAATATAAATTGGTTTAATATACTTGTAAATAATATATTTAAATTATATGATGTTATTTATATATGTAGATTTAAATGTCAATGAAAAAAGTAATTATTTAAAATAATAGCATAAATTAGTAATCATTATTATCTCGCATTGCTTAGTTTAATGTTCAGTCCATCATAAGAAACAATAAATAAGTCTGGCAAATTTCTATTTTCTTCAAATTTATATCAACGGAGAATTTAAGCATAACAGGATATAAATGACGTTTTGTTTGAAAAATGTAATAAGAAACAACCATAACAATTTCTAGTTATAAATGCAATTGAATATTTATGAGAGCAATTAATGTCTTAAATTTCTGCTCATTGATCACTTCATCGGGAAAAGCTGGAATAAGTGAACCACAAAAAATGAGAAAATATTGACCGTTTTAGCTCAGAAAATTACTTGAATCCCTGCCAAAAAGGGTCCTTATTCAAGCAAAAGATGATAACGACAAATATTTTATCATTTTTCATTAAAATTATAAATATTTTTATAATAAAATTTACCTAAAGTTAAAACATTTAAAACATTTTGATGAAACTTTTTTAATTTATTTAATATTTTAAAATGTTGATATTTTGATAGTTTTATTCAACTGATAGTTATCCCATTTCAATGCTTAGATTTTTATTTCCATGGAATTCAGAAGAAGTTAAATTTATTTCCTAAATTAATGTATTTTTTATTGTTAAATATTACAAATCATCTTAAACTGAAGAGCCAGCTGACTCTGGTCTTTCTCTTGGGTTTTTATTAGCCGAAAAATTTTGAATAATAAAGATAATACACAATTTTTTATGGAGGATATTTTTCCAAAATTTTTCCAATTTGTAGTAAAATATTTTACAGTACGAATTGTCGTCAACGGCTTCCATAAATTATGTAGTTTTTAAGTTCTACATATTTTCAATAAGTAAATATTGTATATATATATATATATATATAGATACATAGATAGATAGATAGATATAGATAGATATTGTTATACATATATGTTGTGAATATGCGTAATTTAAGTTTTTAAATACTTTTATTCTCATTTGTTTTAGTACTTTTATATAAAACTAACATTAAAATATAAAAACAAATTTATTTAAATTATGATTAATAAATATTTGACATTAATACTCAATTCTTATTCTATATGTATTATAGAATATTAATAAAATAGCTTATCTTATATTTTCAAAATCTGAGTTAATATGGTACCTAAATTTAGCCTGTTTCTGCATCTATTAATTACATTTTTATTTCTATTTTAAAATTGTGATCCTAAAACAGAAGTTTTTCACTATACTATCTGTTTTTACTTCATTAATTGGAATTGAAAATTCTATATTATATGTGAATTTTTAATAAATTTAAATGAATTGCTGCATTTATTTAAAATCTTGTGGAGTAAAATTGAGCATATCAACTATAAAATAATTAATATTTGTTGGTGACTTAAATTTAGTTAATAGTTGTCCTTATGGGTAATTTATTTGTGAAAATATTTTATTTCGACTTTTAAAAATTACGCAAGCTCATTAATTTTTATTAAAACTACTGAATGAAATTAAAAACAATTATTACAAAAATTTTTAAAAATATATAATTAGTTTAAATCATTATTATTTTCACATATTATTATTCTTTAAGATATTTTGAAATGCAATTATCAAATAGATTTTTAACTAGTAAATTAAGTAAAATAGTATCAATATTTTCCTTTTATTTTATATGAATGAAATATCACCTTATTAAATTTTCTCATTACTGTTATAATTACAAATTACCATACAATTCCAAATACAATAAATGGGCTATATATAAAGGATAATGCTTTGAACTTCTTAACTTTATTAAACAGGACTAAATGGAGAGCCACATTACAAATTTAACTTCTACATGTCACATTATTATTTATCAAAATGAAAAGTTTTAATGTGAATTTCTCTTTAGATTATAATTTAAAATTATATAACAAATTTAAAAAAATCAAATGCTTAAAATAAAGTGTGAGTTGCAAATATAATTATTTGAAGGATTAAATTAAAAGTTAGCTAAGATAACTTACTAATTATAAAAAAATAATGTGTGAAAATATATATAAAATAAAATACTTTATTTTACCATAAAAAACTTAATTTTACCATAAAAAAATTATTTTGTAAATTTTATTACTAAATTTTATTTAATAGTAAAACTTTATTTAATTTTGCAAATTTTATAGTAATAATTTTCTTTCTGTTTATATTGATAAAATTACAAAGATAAAGATAAAATTGAAGAAAAGGAAACTAGTGATATAATTACTATATATATATATATATATATATATATATATATATATATATATATATATATATATATATATATATATATATATATATATATATATATATATATATATAGTATATAATTATTATATATATATATATATATATATATATATATATAATATATAAGTATGTATGCATGCATGTATGTATGTAAATATATAATTTAAACTTTAAAGATATATTATATTTTAAACTTTAAATAATTTATATATAATATATCTTTATTGTTTAAAATAAAATAAACATATATTCCTTAAAATAATATATATTTTTAATAACACTTAGTATAATATATTTTCGATAAATAAGCCACTTATAAGGGTTCGCTTAAGAATTATCAAACTTGTGAGAATTATTCTTTAACATTAATACTATATGCTTCTTCGACATTAATCCTATTAAATTAAATAAAAAATGGCATTTTATTCATAATAAGGACTGATATCAAATATTGTATCAGATATTATATACACTGTATTTTACTACGATGTGTACGCAAATCCTGAGCACTTAATGCTTAGCTTAATATTTTCTGCATACTTATTAGCATTCTCATCATAAGCTTTCTTTAATCAATCAGATACAGGTGTGTTATTATTTCGCTATTTATAAATCCTTTTTTATATTCATTTACAGGCTTATGTGTTAATAAATCTTGACAAACTTTTTAAGAAATCTGATGAAAAGTCAATAAGAAAAAAATTTTTAATAATGCTTTTCCATAAAGGAAGTTTATTATTGAAAACAATTTAATATCTAGGCTACAACATAAGTACGTAAACTGAAAGTAATTTGTTAATTATATAAATGGCCAATTTATGGTAAATGAATAAAATACTAAAGCCTAAACAGATATTCTTCACCCATTTCCTAAAAACAATTCTATAAAGTAAAATGGTATTGAATAAGATTTAATAAAATAACATGTGGCACATACATTTTAAATCCCGATTTTTTATTTAAACTATTATATAAAAAATATTATCGAGATATATTTGTCAGAACATTTAATATATAACGCTGTTGTTTCATACGAAAAAATTAAAAGTATTTTTTTGTGTTTTAATTAATAATACAAAAAATAATTCATCGATAAAATAAGAATATTTATTAAAGTATTTCAATCAAATAATTTGATCAAATATTACAAAATTGAAATATCATGCAGCAAATATAATTTAAAATCAGGTATTAATTTTACAAATAATTCATCCGCAAAATTTTTAATCTTCCACTTAGTATCGCTGCGTGCCATTATTTTTATTTATAAACGTGATAAATAAAGTCATTTTAATTAAATAGGAAGGAATGAAAGAAACATTTTTAGTATCTAAAAATTTGTTTATAATTTGTTGGTATTTTGAATTAAGATTTAATTTATCTAACAAAAGTTAGATCAATTTAATTTTTATATAAAAAGTATTTCTATTTCTTTGCTTATATTTTTATATTTATATCAAAACTCTGTTGGAAAAATACATTGTAGTAGCATGATATCTTTTCTCACTAAATACGGATCTTGTGATATAATTAGAAATATATATAAACTGCATTTGTTTATTTTTATATTTTTCTCAAAACTTTGTATAAAAAAGGTATAATTCTTTCCTCATCAACTGCCATATATTTAATTTTTATAAACAATTCATATGTGTGTGATTCAAAATCATTTATTTCATTTAATAAACACATGTTTCCGTTGCCTTGTTTTTGCATTTGCTCTCTGTCAGTAAATTTATTGGCATTTAATGTAAAGTAAACTTAAAATTTGAACATATTCTCAAAATCAATGTATTGTAATTTTTGGAATGTCAAGACGTTATTTTAAAATATATTCAAATATGGAGATGTGCATTTAAAAATGCCATGGCAAACGAGCCTCTGATTTAAATTCTTTGTAAGCTTTATTAGTAAATTCAATTATAAAAATACACGGTCCACAAACATTAATGTTTGTGGACACAAACATAATTAACTTGCCAAAAGCCCGAATAACCACCTTCCAAGGAGCTGAGTGCTACGAAGTGGGAAGTGTACAGGAAGAGAGTTAATTCTATTCCTGAAGGTATTAACTGGAATATTAAAAGATGTCGACATCAGTGCGGTAGCCAGCTGCACTAGATTAAGGGGTGAGGATTCATGCCGTTAACAACAACTTGAGAGATGGTCCAACATATTCTCAATCAGATTTATGACAGGTGAGTTTCCTACGCAAGGGTGACCTGTAAACTCATCCATATGCTCTGCGAACCAAGCATATGCAATGCCAGCTATATGATACTTGGAATTTCCTCTGGCAGATGCCATCATCCTGAGGAAAACCCACACGCGTATATGTTTGGAGATGGCCCACAGAGACAGTTGCCTACTTATATTGATTAATCATGCGTTCCACAATGATGAGTAGGACAAATTATTGTCAGAAAGACATAAACCATAATGCTTTCCCTTCCAGCCTGGACAGCTCCATGAATGGTTACAGGGTAATTGCTTTCAGAGTTACCCCGATGTCCTACTGTTTAATGGAGTAAAAAGCTTGATTCATCGGGAAAAGCTACTATGATTGGACGTCCACTGAGTGGCAACACTCAATGGTTGTCCAATCGTGAACAAATTCCAAACTTCGACCCCGATGAACAGCAATCATTATAGATGCATGAACCAGGCTTATGCTTCGGAGGCCAATACACAACGACGTTCATTAAACAGTAATTTGGGAGACATTGTTGGTACTCCCTTTGTTCACCTTGGCTGTCAGTTGCTCAATGGTAGCAAGTGTATTCTTGCGATCAAATCTCCGCCGCCGTCTTCCGCTCTGTTATCTATGGTGCTCTACATTTCAAATACCATTGATTTTGGCAGTCTTATTTTGCCATATACGCTATCCATTTACCAAGCGAGCATTTCACAAATCTACCCCTTTCGTATTGTTACCACCCTTATCAAGAAAGTCAATTATCATGTTCGTTTGGAAGTCACTCCATTCCTGCATTACGCCAACGATTAACTATTTTTTGAAGACCTCACACACACTTTATATATGCTGAATTTGATTTTGTTTTCCCTTATCATCTATGATTAGTTATTTAACGTCTAGGACGAAAGTACGTAATGGTCACATTAGTGTACCCGGGCTGACTATATAAAAAGATCACGTCATCTGGAAGATAAATTTTAACCTATTCACATTGTAATTTACTATTCATTATAGATTCAAAATTTTATCTGGAATATTCAGGATTAGTTCGAAATTTAGATAAAAAAATTAATTTTTCTTCTGGAAATCTCTAAAAATACATTTCCATCTACTTAATGTTTCGTTTTTCTTTCCACGAAAGCATTATTTTATATTTGCAATAAAATTATTCCATTAGAATATGTCGGGTTTATATTTTCCAAAGTCTCTTTATATTACCCTTCACTCATCATTTGCACATAAATAAGAGAAAGGTTCTAATTCTTAAATGTAATAGAAGTGTTTGACTACATTTATCAAAGTTAGCCACAAGATTATAAAATGAATCTAATTCTATATATGAAGAGTACTTTTAAAACTTGTTATATTTCCCAAGCTCTTATCATATCTCTATCGAATGCTTTTTACATTGCTTTGATTTTCTGTAGAATATATATATGAATATATATATACATATATATATATATATATATATATATATATATATATATATATATATATATATATATATATATATATATATATATATATATATATATATATATATATATATATATATATATATATATATATATATATATATATATATATATATATATTCTTTAATATATATTCTTTATATAACTTTTTATACTTTATTATGATAATTTATCTGCTTCTACAACTTCCGTAATTTTCAATCAGTACATTTTGTATGATAGCATTCCTGACCACTTATTATTAAATTTTAAATGAACGATTTTCGTATCTAAAGCTAATTTTTGTGCTGTGAATATAAGGAATTAAATAAATATTTAATACAGTTTATAAATGCATTAATAGTCTAGACTAGGTAAAAATCAGACAAAATTTTAAAAATTGATAGCAAAACTTTTATCAAAAATGATTAATAATATAATAACCTTCAAGGATTTTATCAATACTAAATTACCATGCTATTTCCATATTAAAAAATGGCTACAAGAGAAATGCTGAAAACTTTCTCTTAGTCATTTTTGTTTTTAAAAATGCATTTCGATTTTAAAGTTACAAAACTAAATTAGAACAAGAAAATAATTCTCATACCTTTGTATTTTTTCTTTTTAAATTAAACTAAGTGTTTACACATACTCCAAACAATTTCAACTAAAAGTTTGCATGCAAAATTCGAGTGAACAATTAACATTATAAAAGATTTTGTAAAGGATGGCGGAAAAAGAAAATAAATTGTATTTCCTCTTGAATTTGATTTTCTTTGAAGAAGAATCTGAAGAATCTAGTTTGCAATAATTTAAAGGAAAACTCTCTTTTATTGGTTTAAAAAGACATTGAATAGAAAACATGCAAATGAAATTTTCAAACTAACATTTGCATAAATATTTATCGTTCAGTAAACTTAATGACATCTTTTAATTTCATAATTAAAAGTTATACATTACATTCTATACAATTTAAATTTTCATTGAAAATTTTAAATTTCAATAAAAGCATAGTGATTTCTAAAATTTATTTTAGAGTGGAAAAAATAATATTTAAGACAGCTGATTCAAAATAGTATTTAATATTCTGCATCTAAGAGGAACATAATTTGATTTATATTACTCTCATTGGAAAGGAAAGAAAATGTAGTTTATATTATGCGTCAATGTAAAATTGAAGAATAAAAAAGTTAAAATTATGTAACAGAGCATTTTTATTCATTTTATTAACAAAATATTTTTGAAAATTTCTTTCTTTTAAATAAATATTTTATTGAAATTTTGTTTGACTAAGTAAATTTGATTTAATATATATATTTCATTATATATTAAATTGAATTAAATAGTTTTGCATTACTTTTTTAAACTTGAAATGAAAAATTATATCTTTCAGTTTTTCTAACTTAATATAAATTATTTAGGTTCACACAAATAATTTTTAAATAGTTAATATATTGATAAATTACATCCGGAAAATATTTTGTTTCCTTATAAGTTTCTCATACTGATACAGCTGTTGGTTATATTTAAACATTGTCGTAAATGTGATTACAGAAAGTCATGATTTTTTTTCACAATTTTAAACCATACAATAACATGATATATAATAATGGCTACATACTAATTATCAAATCTTATTATCATGATTTTGATTTTTATAATATAAAAGAATTTAGTGTAAATAATAGAACAATTTTGATCTTACACACACAACCCACTCAATACTGCTCATTTCATTTTTACGAAAAGTAAATACAAATAAATACTAATTACAATTTCAATATGATCTGTAAATTAAAATGTAATTATTAAATAGTCTAACTTTTTTTATAAAGCAATAAAAAAAAAGTTCATCAAAATAATGGAAGCCCTGTAAGAAAGAATAATTTTTTGAATGCACCAAGCAACTAGAAAATTAAAATCATTGCTTCCAATTATTTTTTGTAAACAGCAATGTATAGGTAGTTTGTAAATGCAATGTATATATACGATTTTTCATAAGTAGCAATGTATATATACTTGTAGTATACGGTAACCTAATATTTGTACTTTAACTCTTGGATTTTTTTCCAAAAGCTTGAAATGACAAACTTCTCAGTTTTTCAAAGAAACCAATAGTAGGAATTCATCAAGCTGAAGTAAATGTAACTGAAAATTATATAAATATAAGTTTTTAGAATCATAATATAGTAAAACAGCGTGTTAAGAAAAGTTATACATAGCAAAATCATAAACAAAGAGAAACTCAATGAGAGTGCCCGATAGGTGTTAAAGCAAAATATAATACTTAAAAACAAAAAAATGTAGCAAAAAAACACGGCAGAGTTCAATAAGCACACGGATTCTCCATCGTCAATGTTTATTTATAGAAATCAAACTTATAAGTAAAACTTATGATTTTGCTTCATTATTATTAAATTATATTACTTCAAAACTTATGAAACTTAAAAAGCATAACTCAAATTATGAAACCATTTGTAAAGATGATAAATCCGAACATCGTCAAAAGTATTCTCTCCCTCAAACCCAAGTTGATTGATAGGTGAAAGAAAGTAAAATCATTCTGACGAATCGCTTAGTCTCACTTTTTCCTACAACAAAACGGGTGTAAGTTTGGAAGACACCTGTTTAAGTGTACAACTATGATTGTTTCCTTTCAACTATGAAACATGGAAGTGTATCTGTTATTATCTAAACAACGGGTATCATAATTTTCCGCTAAAGCAATCGTTACCTTAAAAAGAGTGATCATTGAAGAGAAATATGGAGAAATTTTAGCAAAACAGGTTCCTGAACACCCATAATAAAAATTCTGTTTCCTGCAGAAGTTTCCAGAAAGATAAAATATTTATCCATACAGCAGTATTTGCACATGGTTTAAAGAACACGACAATCGAATTAAACATCTATTTTAACCCGTATAGTCACCCAATTTTATTTTAACTGCACACGCATAGTCCAATATTCATTAAGGAATCCATATTCTCTCCTCAGGTATCTTTCCGAGAACTTTCACAATATCTCAATGAAGAATGGATCAATATTATACTAACCATTATTCATGACTTGTATGAATAAATTCCACGGCAAATCCAAATGACATTATATTAAGCAGTGGTCTAACACCATACTAATATAAAAGTCTATAAATCTGAGAAGATTCAACTATTTTAATAAGCGCTTACTTTCAAAATTTACATAGTTACCTTCAAAAAAGTACTTGTACGCTTAACACTTCATTGTGAATTACAAAGCAGGAAAAATATTGCAAGAGTTTTACTAATCATCATGATTGTTTCATTTTGATTTCCAGGAGGAGTTTTCATGAGTAAAATAACGTATTCATGTGTGTCTCCCAGGAGAAGTATTTTAGAATACTTCATGAAATTTATGATAATAAACTAAACTTGACACTTCAGGGAAATTCAAAGAAGGAAATTACTAATTTTGTCTCCGAGATAAAATTAAAACTCTGAAATAAGATTATAAACGATTTCAAAAGAATTACTCAAAATAAAATTAAGTTTTTCTTAAATAAAATGATAATCCTCCCACGTATTACAGTTCTCCCAAATATAGCAATTCTCCTAAGTATTACAATTCTCAAAAAGGAAATAAATCAAATAATAATACAATGTTGGATAAATATGTTTCATAATATACATAACAGCATTAGACAAAATAAAAATAAGCTATGTAAAATTTAAAAATAAAAAAAAATTAAGAATCTTCCAAACGCAAACAAGCATTGAGACAAAATAACAAAACAAGTGGAATAGCAGTTGATTCCATTAAAAATTGAAATTTCTATAGGTAATAATTAAATATTTGCTTAAGAAAATTTTTTTTCAAAAGTTCATCAATCAAAATTATGAAATTTAAAAATAAGAGACTGAATTATTTGAAAAAGCTTAGAATTTGAACAAATTTTGTTTCAGTTTAACGTCATACATATCAAATGTTTAACTCTTATCATGGTTGTAGATGGTTGTACATGTTTAATATTCACTCAAAACTTTAGATTCTATATCTTAACACTGTAATATGAAGAGTTTCATCAAAATGTGACTAAAACTCCAAACATATATTGAAAGAAAAAATTTAGCAAGTTTTTTAGTAGTATTAGAGTCTTTCTGGATAAACATTTTTAATAAAATTTGCATTTTTAAATTATATATAAAATGGAAATAAGAAAAATTAATGAAATTAAATAAACAAAGCTTCAAAAGATTAGTTTATTTGATGCACCAAAAAGTGGATAAATTGCAAATGAAAACAAAACTAATTAAATTTTAAAGGGATACATTCATCCCATGAAATGCAAGAACTCAATAAAAATTTACTAATAACTATATTGTATACAAATAAATTCTTCATTTGTAGAAAACATCTTAATTAAGATGACGTACTTTTTATGTCATAAGCAACAATGTATGTCATTAACTAATTATCTCTGAAAACTGTTAAACACACATGAGAATATTTTTGAGTATGAATTGAGAATATTTTTGAATATGTACTTGAAACACATGAAGAATATCGATGATTAAGATGTGAATAAATAATTTACATTTTTAATACAATAATTAACTAATACAAATAAATGTAAGCAATTTATCAAATTAACTTCATTTTTATTTACTAGAGAGCAAAAAAATTTATTTGCGTATCAAAATATTAGTTATGGTTTTAAGATAAATATTTGTTATAACATAGGATTATAAACTTCTTTTCTTAATTTTGTCATTATTTTTCAATTAATTCACTTTTTTACTTAATGCATGAATTTTATTTGAGGATAATGTATAGTTGTGTAGCAAATTTATGTAAATATGACTACTATATTTTAAAAAGTTAAATTAAAATAAGATCTCAATCATAAATTCACACACCAAAGTTTTACTTTTACTAAACATATTCAAAAAGAAAAAAAAATCAATATTTTTTAAAAACTTTAACAAACAAAAAATAGAAATCATACATAGCAGGCTATATTCTGGTCATTCTATATTTCAATACGTAAATGTATTTTATATATTATCAATCGCAAAATTAGACATTAAATTTATAAAAATATATGCAAAGCAATTTAAATTTTCTTTCATCTAGAAATTAATAAAAAATTTGACTTAATTTTCCCGTAAATAATATTTAAAAATTACATTCGCTAGTAAAAATAAAAGCATTTAAATTAATTAAAATCTTTCAAAAAAGACTTGAATTTTCTAATAAGCTAAAATTTAAAATGATCACATATTTTATTTTTATTTTCAAACAGTAAGGCTAAATGTATATACTTTTGAAATTTTCTAATTGTTTCCTAATTTCATATTAAATTTTAAATCAAATTAAAGAGATTAAAAGGTTAGAAATAATACAATTAAAGTGTTTTTCATTTTTGTAAAAGAAATTGTGTTTTGATTAGAAAATCTTATTAATGAATTTCACACAACAACCTTCAGCTTTTCTTAAAGTATCTGAAATCAAAAAATTTTTGGACGTGTGACCAAATATATCAGAAAAAGAATGATACCATACAGAATGATGATTTATTGAAAATGTTCGCTTTAATCACAAAGGTAAAAAATGAAAAATTCCTATTTCCAAAAAATGAATAAAAAAGCATTCCGTTTTTTACAGAAAAATAATTATTTTACACTACATTGCTGAAATCAAATATTTAAACCTTAATCAAATGAGATTATTAATATTTTATTCTAGCATCAAGATTTACAGGTTATTGAAAAACTAGTTTTGTAAATTCAGTTGAAAAACTGATGGTTATTTAAAATTAGATACAAAGATGAGACAGATTACACAAAGTGTTACGTTTTCATTCAATTTCATTCAAGAAGAAACTGATATATTATAACAATGCAAAATACCCTAAACATTAACTCTTTCAGGAATTTATAAAACTTATTACGTTTATTGGGCAATACTTTATAAACGACAAAATGTAACGAGTTTTATGTGAAAAATGAATTTCCACACATTCAATATTTTACTGCTGCAAATAACAGTGTTGATGTGTGTGACTATATTCCTCACTTTTCTAACTTAAAGTTAAGGACCTGATAAAGAAAATTTTTAAGGAATTTAGTAATTGAACAAGGTATATTATGTATTTCAACGAAAATGTTGTCTAATGATGTGATCTCTTCCTCTCGACTATAAATACAGACACTAAAATCAAAACATTAGTTTCATCAATTAAAATTGTTTTTAATCGCTAAAATTGCAATTTGGTGCAGGGTTAAGGTACAATTTAGTTGCACAAGTCAATTAAAGCCTAATTATCCATAAGATTTTAATTAATCAACTTATAAACAGTTCTCCACATTTATCAGAAACTCATCCACGTGCAAAGTAATCCTTCAAAAGTGTTGTACTTCCTCACAATAGCAATAGTACTTAAATTACTGTTGTTGTTCTCGTTTCAATGTATCCAGCAACAGAAAAAAATATAAATCACAAAATATTGAACAATCCATGGAAACGTTGGGTGTTAATGCCTCCGAATAGGTTGGACTTCAGCCTCTTGGTAAGCACTTTATTTGTAAGCACTTTATTTCTGAAACTCTTATGATTAATTATAAAATTATAATTCTTAGATTTTATTATTATATTTTTATTTTTCAAATTGCTTTTGTTGTATTTCTAACCTTGATGAATCTTTTCCATTGAAAATACAATATTGATATCAATTAAGACTTGTCTACCATCTAATAAATTAGATATATAAACAAAATACGTAATTTCCAAGTTCAAAAACCATATGAAATTTTCAGATTTAAATTTGATCAAGACATTATGCTAAAATTAAGAACCTTATTTTACAACTTAAGCCTTTTTGATAATTTATAATTTACTTTAAAATATTGGATTACTTAGATTCGGATTTAATTTATTTGATAATAAAAATAAGAAACTAATACATAAAAACAATGAATGAAGGCAATTACAATATTAGTAATTTAGCTTAAAAATACATCTACACTAAACAGATCACCATTTAGTTACTAAATTTAATTTAAAATCCAAACTTATTTTCTAAAAGGAAATCAATTTAATAAAATTGAAAATATTCTGTGAACTCATTACTTAATTGAATTATTTAATGCACAAGCCATAACTTACTTAATTTTTATAAATGATATTTGAAGAATTTTTTTCTACTTCATAAATATTCCCTCTCAACCCTAATTATCAACTTTACCTTGGAGATAAATTTTTAAGATACTCTTTCAGAGATCTTTTTAACTTAATTTTTCGAGCAGAAATAATTTAAAAAGTTAAATTACCCAAATTTTGCTTCTTTCATTAAGTTTTCCTCAAATTTTATTTTTAGTTTAAAGTTAATTTTCCATTCAATAAATAACATGCTGTACCATGAAATAATGTATTTTTGACTTTCCTTCTTTAAAATAAAATGAGATGGAAAATTAATATTATCACTTAAGTCGCATAATAATTATAAAGAATGTTATGTAATATAAAGAAGAAAATAATTGACTAAGTATACTATATTCAAACAAAACGGTAACTTATAGCGCAGAAATATCTTTTCTTTAATAAACAGCATTTTCAGAAAAAAAATTTAATTGGAATCTTTTCCAACTGAATTCATGTTATACAACTTATGATATCAATAAATTAATTTTAATGAATATTTTAATGAATGAATCTATATATTATATGTATCAAGACTATTTGCTGTAAATAAATCGTTATTCAAAAATTCATTTATAAGATGACCCTTCTCTATAGCTCTCACATTTTTATAAATTTTATTTAATGTTTGAATTAAATTAGTAGATATTTAAGTTTGTTAAAATTTTTAATAATGTTGTGTATATTAATTCATATATTGTTGTAAGTGCTCACAAAACTTCTGCAGGCTTTTCTCTCGCATAATATAAAAAGTAATTTATCAAATAAAGTAGATTTGTGTGTAAGTTTTAATCTCCCTTACGAATCTTCCTCCAAATTAAATTACTTGTTGTTTTCTGAATTCAGAATTTATTTTTATAATAAGCAATCATTTATAAAATGAGACTGAGCTCATCAAATTTACCATAGAAATTTTAATACCATACCACAATGTCAATAAACTTAATTTAATGTCATTACGCTCTGTTTAGGAACGCTTCTTTGCCAAAGAATCGAAGTATCAGGAAGAATTTTTCTGATTAGTCAGAAATTTCATAGGCAAAGACATTTTAATTGAACATGCAAATAATAAAATTTTCAGTGACCATTAACATAAATTGATGACGCAGCACATATTTCTACTGAGAAACTTACAAAGTATAAACCAGTAATAGAGGCGGATTTATCTTTTTTCATTTTCGTCATTGTAAATCCTAAGAGAAATAACGAATGGTGTCAGAATAATGTGTGTGCTTTTGAAGATATTATAAGCAGCTCAATTACTTAGAATGTAGTCGTATTCTTGGAATTGGTTTACCTTGATGATCACTCCAAGCAATGGTCGTTATCTGCAGAGTGTCTACACAAATGAGCAACATAATGCTTAATTTTATTTATTAATATAAATGCAATATTATTTAAATACATAATATTTACCTCCTTTCATATATTGATCCCAAAATTATTTTAGTTTTATTAAGAATATCATATTTATGATAAATTAATTAATTTGTATTATGTACTTTATTATGTTCATGTATTTGGATTTCACAATATAAAATATATAAATCCACAATGGCGTTGATTTTTTATGATGAATAGATGATGTAAAAATATGCATAGGAAAGTTCATCATTGAAATTACCAAGCAATTATATGAGTCATATTAGATTATAAAAAAAATTAACCCAACAGTATAGCTTTGGTTAACCATTTTTACGGAATGTATGTGCACGCATTTAGTCAATCTCATTCATTTCTTTCCTACTTTAGTTTATTGTTTTATTCTTTAGCTGTAAGTCTTAATAATCATGAATGTTCCCTTTTTAAATTTTTAAGGCAATACCACCATTAGATATAGTATTGTACAGTTACACTTTTTAATGTTTTTAATGTTCTCTCTAAATTTAAAAATGAATTACCGTTTTTTTTTTCTTGTTTTTTTTTATCTTACATGCTTATTTTACATTTGAAAGTAACGAATATAAAGTTTGTAATTTAATGAACTTGTATCTAAAGCATTACAGGCCTGGAACGAGATTTCTTAAATGAAAATTTATCAACAATTACATTTCAAAATTTCATTAAAAGAAATTAAATTTTTTATAAAATATTTTAAAAGAAAATATTCATGTATTTATTGCGCTTACATAATTTTAAAATTTTGGTTTTTTCAAAAACAATCTAAACTTTATAATCTATTTTCACAAGCAATAAATGCAGACTTTAAATGAATTATTAGTCATGAAAAGAAATAATTTATAAATAATGTTATTTACATTGATCTTAAAAAATAGTAGAGGAAAAATTTATTGTATAGTACCTCTTGGAAAAGATTAATGCATGTCTATTTTAATTCCGTACATTTTTAATTTAGTATACATTTAATGTCTATTTTTTCCTTTTTTGGATATAGCTGTAAAAATATCCATTGTAGTAAAATATTTCATTTGTATAAATATGATATATAGCACAATAATAATTTTTAATTTTTACTTCTTCTAGGCATCTCATTAATTCTTTTTTTAAATATTTCTTGAAAAAGTTTTTTTTGTTAATAATAAACAAATATTTAAATCAAGAAAGTTTTGTTTCTTTCTTTTAAAAGTAGTTGTAAAACATAACAATAAATCTCAAGCTCTTGGTAATTTCTAACTTTTGAGGAATAACTAATATTTTTTAAATAAATAATGGTTCGTTTTATTCCAAGATAGAACAAAATTTTCTTTAAATTTTTTTTTAATTTTCTGAGTATTATTTTTTTTTCCTGATTTATATTAGCAATCAGACTAAAATATCCATTGTATGGTATTAGTTACTTTTCAATAAAAAAATTTTAACCAATACTTTATTTGAATATGTATCTGATTTTAAAATGAATTGGTCTTTATTTATTATTAATAATTGCTTCTATCTCTATAACCCGAGAATTTAAGCGAAAATATAAAATTTCTGCTTGAAGATGCAGACAAATATGCATGAGTAAATCAACAGAAGAAATACATTAATCAACTAAAGATAAAATTATTTTAAAATATCATAAATAGATAATAATTTCAATTATTTAATCAAAACATGTTAGGAACATAATTGATCTTTTATACTTATATATTTTAAGCTATATGGAAAACAATATTTAACACTAACTTTATTTACTTTGAAGTTTAAAATATAATGGGTTGGGGAAAGAAAGAAATCCATTATTTTTGCGTGAAATTCAAGACTTTATTTAACATTTTTCGGATTGTCCGATTTGAGTCAAATAAGCTCTGTTTTGTTGTATAATTTGTTGTCATTTTAAAGGTAGCTTTATAACGCCTCTCTCATAGAAATTTTGGTCCTTATTGGTGAAAAATTCTAGTAATCGATTCTTACAATCTTTTTTTTTTAATCCAAATTTCTTATCACCCAGGAAGCTTAGCAATGTGAGAAAAAGATGATAATCGCTTGGTACTATGTCTGACCTATTTGGTGAATGCATTAAAACATCTCAACCAACCTCCCATAATTTCTGGCGAATCACTACAGACGCGTGTGAAACGACATTATCCGGATGGAACACAACCCGTCTTCTGTTGGCCAAATCTGGCCATTTCTTGTCTGTCACTATCTTCAAACGGCCTGAATTTAGTATTTGGTCATACGGTAGCTACTCATAATAAAAGATTTCCTTCTTGTCCCACCAAATACATAGCAGAAACTTTCTGGCCGTTTGTCCTGGTTTGGCCACCGAAGGCTGCTGCATGACTCTCTGACCACGATCGTTTTCGGAAAATACTGTCGTATGTGACCCATTTGCCCTTGCCATTCACTATACGCTTAAAAAATAGTCCGATTTCATTCCATTTGTCTAAGGCTTCGCAGATGGAAATTTGACCCATCAAGTTTTTCCGTGTTAATTGGTGTGGCACCCGAACGACGAACTTCTTTTTTAATCCAACTTTGCGCAAATGGATCAAAACTATTTTATAGCTAATCTTTAGCTTCTGGATGATGCTATGACTAATAACATGCCGGTCAGCATTGATTATTTCAATGATTTTTTCAAGAATTTTGACGACAGACCTCCCTGTGAGAAGTGCATCTTTAACATCAAAAACGCCTGAACGGAACTGACGAAACCAAAATTGCACGCAATTAGCTGTTGCAGTATCGGCTCCATAAACACCAATCACAATTTCATTCTTCTGGTGTGCATTTTCGCCTTTATGAAAGAAAAACCCAAAATGTACCGAATTGTTTCTTTGTTGACTTCCATTTTTAATACCCTGTAACTCACAATTCAATAGACCAAACAAAAAACAGCAAAGGAATTTTCTTGATGTAAAATGTCACATTGATAACGAAGATAAATTTGAATTTGTGTAATTGATACTTTATGAAATATCGATCACTATAGCATCTACCGAAAAATAATGGATTTCTTTTTCCCCAAAATATTATGTTTCTTATACGCAGTAAAAAAATCAAATTAACAAATCATTTAAATATTTTTATTGATAGACGAAGTTGATTTAATAATGTAAATAGGTAGATCGTTTTATAAATTAAAGTAACCAGAAGGCTTTTCAATGTTTGATTAATTTGCTTAAAATATTTTTGCTTTGATTTTATAAAGCCCATGAAATTATTTTAGTAAAAATTATTTCTTTCAAACAGACAAAAATATTCATTTCTTCAATTAAAAAATAAAGACTTTAGGATTCATATATATTGGCGTAGAACAGCAAAACTAATTATCTGTCAAATATTTACATAGGAAACTATGTTCAATTTCTCAAAAATATAAATTGAAAAGGTATAAAAGAAATTAACTTTATTTTTTTTTGTATCTTTCTAATGCCCGTCCTCTTTTTTTTAATGTAATTTCTTGCAAAAATTTCTTCTTTAAAATATAACTTCTAAGTAGAATTTTATTTGGTTGCAAATAAAACTCTACTTAGAAAAAAATTAAATTAGAAAATTAACTTTGACTTAATGGGGACAAATTTTAATTTCATTTTAAATAAAAAAGATCTATTCACGAATTTGTATTTAAAACACCTTTATATTTTTACAAAATATTTAGAAAAATTAATAAAGAAATGTATATAATATTGTAATTAGTTCAGGTATATCATTACTATTTTTATAATAATGATATACCTGATTACTAAAAAAATCTTTCTTTTTTATCTTAATTTGATAAAAACTCGGAGACAGAGACAATATTTCAGAAAATACCAAAGTTCAATATTACTAAGTGTAATTAGAGAAACAAAACTATATTCAGAAAAACAAAATTTAATCTTGAAACAAAAATAATACAGTATAACTCCAATTGCTTGAATCGCTTTCAGAATTTCATAAAAATAAACAGGGAAGGAAAATGCGAAAAAAGGAAGGTAAGCGAAAGGAAAAGAGAATGAAACGTGTCACTTGAGGTATTCAAAAACATTCTTTTGAAAACTCTTGGATGTTTAGAAGTTAGTGCTGAAGATATAGGAGAATAGATTGTGAGTGAAAACCTAGATTTCAAATTGAAAATGATGGTCAAATTATTAAAAGGGTGGAAGAAGAAGACATTAATGTTCAAGTTGAAGCAGACATGGAACCATCAACTGATGAAATATTTGCCAGCTGTGAAATGGATAAAGTATCAGCCTGAGTGTGACCCCATGCGAATTCTCATTGTCAAGTAGATACGCGAATTGGCTATCCGAAAATGCATAAAGGGAGTAAAACAGATGCCCTGAATGTTCAGAAATTAATGACTTTCAATTACAGCTCATTATATAGATACTGTATTAATGTACAACACTTGTAAGTATCCTCACATGTAAATGTGTTGTATTTTCATTTAATTGGTTAAAAGTTATTTTCAATAAAAATATGCAGTTTTCCTAAATTTTTCATGTACGATATATAATTAAAATGTACCCTTTTTAAAAAAAATCCAGTTATCCGAATGGGATCCTGTCCCAGTTGATTCATATAATTGGAGTTCTACTGCATTTAAACACTAAACTATAACTTAAAATAAATGCATGTCCATGATTATCAGAATCTAATTAAAGTATTTTTTTTTTCAAAATTTACTTAATACTAGAATGTTCTAAAATTTGTTTGTTCATTTTATTAATACAAAACTTTTTACCATAAATAAGAGAAATAGAAAGAGAAAGCTGACTCGTCCATTAAAAGTTGAGTTCAAAACATTGTTCTAGCTCTTGACATTGTTTTCAATCATTGTTCTTGGCATTGTTGTGATTTCATGCACTTTGAATTCAGTAAACTATCTTCAATCTGTGGAAATAGATATACTTCTGTTAAGATCTATTTTTTTCAAATTTCTTCTAATACCATTTTTTCACTCTAATCCCGCATTGTTTCTAAAAATCATCTGATTTTCCCTTCATTTTTTGTTTTTATCCTTGTGCTTTTACTTAGATCATCCAAAAAGTTTGCTTTCAAAGATTTTTGTTTCACAAATTTCATTGCCTCTTGCTGTTTACTGGTCTTTTGTGGGTTTTTATTTGTTCTAACTCTCAAGAACTCTTCGCGTCACTCACTTTATTCGCGAATGGATTATGAAATCTGATTATAAAGCTAACTCATAAAATTTCATAAACAAATTCAAATATACAACTTTTATATACATATACAACCTTTCAATATACAACTTTTAAACATTCATTGATGTGTTTAAATTCTATCACTTTATTTCTCAACATACAAAGAAAAAGTACAAATGTATAAACACTACTTTTTTATACTATAGTAAGACTTTCCACTTTTTCACGCAAAATGTTCTCTCCTCGAACACAATAGGCCATATTTATTATTTTATTATTGCTTTAATATTTATTAGTAATTTTAATAAATTTTGTGGCAATGAACTCTAATTTATTTATTGAATTTTATCCTCTGTAGTGCAATTTTCTGAAAACAAACATCTGTTTCCTAAAATTTTTAATTCTATTCATATCATGACAGGCACTTCTTCACTCAAGATTTTTGTTGAGTGTCTTTTTCTTAGAATTTAAATATTTATTAGCAATATAAATTGCAGTATGAAGTGACTTGAAAATGAAGACATATATTTCTTTCTAATAAGAAACACAAAACCAACTCTTGGTATTAATTCACAATGTTTATAAACTATGACATCTGATTAGTAGAAAGAATTCCATGAAATTGCTCATCATTTTTCTACAAAACAGTTAGTAAATCAAGGTCTATGCTAATAATTAGCCAAATGCTTACTTATCAGGATATACTTAGCGAAACTTATTCATAATTGGGGGGGGGGAGAAGTAATAAAAGGTAAGTGTTATAAATTCACCAAGAACATTTTTCTCCGTTATTATTATTCTAAAAAAACACAACTAATATTAAATAATTATTAATGAGATATTCTAGTTTTTAATCGTAAAGAACTGAGATTTCAATCAAGTACATCTTTAAAATAAGAAAAATTCATAAAACAGGCAATATTTAGAACATTTAGAAGAAAAACATAGTATGTGTGTCACATTTTGAAGTGTAATTTAAAAGTGTCAGAAATTCAATTTTCTTCAAATGGACAAAAAATTAAATTTTATATTTATAAGCAAAAAAGAATATTTCCAAAGAACTTTTGACGTCTAAAAGATCATATTGCAGGTGCTTAGTTGACTAACGAATCACTAACAGCAGGAAATACGGGACAAGCTAGAAATCACCCACAACATATTTTCAATGTATTTTTGTATTTAACGTATTTTCAACATTTTAATCCCAAGTGAGAGATTAACCATCACTCAGCTAACAACGATATTATTAAAGTATAATTTTCAAAGACAACTTCGTAAAATTTTCAATTTTAACGGATAGAATTTACCAAGAAAAAAAGTATTGCGACTGATTTCAAATATTACTTCAGTTAAATAAATTCATTTTAAACCTATTTGGTTTCATTAAGTACTAATTTGAATGTACCCAAGCAACTCCCGTGTATTAATTGAATTATTTTAGTGTCGTGCTGTAATGCGACAATAATATGTTTATATAAGCAATTTTTAAATCACACATTTATGAATTAAAAGACATAAATCTAAAGTAAGTTTTGTATCTTGTATCTTATTTAGAATACATTTGTAGAATAGTGTAACTTCAGAATTCCAAACTGACAGTCCCTCACATAAATTTTGTGTAATATGGAACACTATTGCAAATTATATAACCTGAGCAATAATAAATCATATAAGCAGATAATAGCAGTTATGTTAATCATCATTTATGAAAGATGATATTATTATTTAATACTTTCAACGTGTATATTCTAACCATTTTTCAGCTATAAGACACATTTCGGCTGTTATTTGTTCCTTCAATATTTGTTTTTTATACTACTAAAGAAATCGCTAAATATTATTCATTGTGTTACACAATGTCAAACGGGTAAACTCTTAAATTATATAGAGTATATAAGAAGTTACTGGTTATAAGTTGTTGCTGGAGAGGGACTAACTTCCTTTTTGATGACGTCATGGTTGGTGCTGTAGACAGGGGACGCTGTAGACTCCCCCTCTGGCTCCACTGACGTCCCTGCAAGGAGACAGGATTGAGATTAAGAAGCTTCTGGGGCTGTCGACGTGGTCTTCTTCTACTTTTCAAGGGGAAAACGGCATCTTTATCTTTAGATGATTGTTGATAGGGCTTCAACATACTAGTATGATAAGTACTGAATACTTGATCAGGGGAAGCAGAATCTACAATATCATATGTATTTGGTGATCTGTTTGTTAGAGTATTATATAAGGTCCTTCACGCTTGGGCATGAATATTTTACTTATTTTGGTTTTGGACATGCTTACGGGATGTAAAGTGATCCAAACTTTATCGCCTAGTTGATAATAAACGGGTCTATGCCTCTTATCAAAGTACTCCTTTCTAGCATCTTGTTTTTGCTTTACACGTTCTCTAATTTTGGGTGTAAGGCGTGCAAATTCTTTCAAGTAAGGTGTTATCTTTGCAACGAAATTATCGTTATCAATGACAGATCCTATATCATGATATATGTCATCTGTGGTTCAAAGCACTTTTCCGAACTGAAGATAAGCTGCCATATGAACAGTAGAATCTCATTTTGCAGTGTTTAAAGCCGTATCATGAGTAGTTTGTCCTCCCAAGTATCATGCGAGTTACCAACAAGAATTGCAATGATTTCTTGATTTTCCACATAACCACGGAACTTCTCAACAACCCATACCACCACTAGTGTTTTTCTTTTAGTATTTGAATAATTTCTTTCTGTCGAAACTGAGCAATCGACTGGCATATTCAATCACATGCTGTTCCGGTCTTTCTGCTTGGATAAAAACTACTCCTAGAGCGAAATTATTGGCATCAGTTCTTATGAGGAATGGTTTAGATCCATTTGGCTGAGATAACACAGGTGGTGAGATCAGCCGTCTTTTTAACTCTTCAAATGCTTTCTGCTCTGTATCACCCCATGTTCGTTGGTTATTCCTTTTAGCTAAGTCGCTAAGGGGCCTAGCAACTTCAGAAAGATGGGGAACATATCTCCACAACTAGAAACAAGTCTGTAGGAAGGACTGAACTTCTTTAGCATATTTTAGTGTTGGAATTTTTGAGTAGAAGATACTTTGTCAGCATCCACTTCTACACCTTTTTTCAGCCATGCAATGACCTAAATACTTCACTCTGTCACAAGAAAAATGGCATTTGTTTCTGTTAGCATTCAGTTTAAATATTGAAAATATTTTCAAACACTTTTCACAAATCTGAATGATCATCAAACTTTTCTGATAAGATAATGATATCATCAAGGTATGACAGTTCAAAAACATCTTTGAGACCGGATCTAAATGTATCAAGGAGGCATTGAAAAGTTACGGGTGCATTGCGCAACCCAAAAGGCATACGTAAAATTTTAAAAGTTCCAAATAGACAGAGGAAGGCAGTCTTCTCTTGGTCTGATTCATGAACTTTGACCTGATGATAACCAGATTTAAATCCATCGTAGACATGTATTTCGTCGACTTTGCTTCAGTCAATAAATCATCCGATCTAGGTAGTGGGTAGTTATCCGAAACAGTCGTTGAGTTTAACTTGCGGTAATCAACACACAATCTGATGGTACTGTTCGGTTTAGGTTCTAATACCACAGGACTTGCATAAGGAGATTCACATTCCTCAATTATTCCTTCTGTTAGTAAGGAATCTAGTTCTTTCTTCAACAACTCTTCCTTTGCAGGTGTCATTCTATATGGAGGTTCAGCAACAGTTAGGCTATTTCCAGTCTGGATTCTATGTTCAATAAAAGGAGTAGATTCTTCCTCTGGCTTTAAGTTATTTTCAAATTCTTCCAGCAATGAATTTAATTTGTGTTGTTCTCTTGTCAAGCATTTTCCTTCATCAATTCTCAATTTCATGGAATTAAAGGTTCCTGAAATTTCAGCAGATATATCAGGAGAAGTTAATTTCTGCTACATTATTACTTTTGTAGTACTTACTGTTTCGGATGGTTCACGATAAAATGGGTAATGTCTGTGGGGATATTCACTAAAATGCCAAGTGATATTCTGGATATTAAGCACATTACCAGCAGCCTGGAGAAAGTCAGTGTCAAGCATTGTTCTATTGCCTTTAGCGTTTGGTAATGCAATAAATTTCATACGAACTTTCTTTCCCTCTACATTAATCTTTACAACTGTTGTCAAAGCTCAGATATTTCTTTCTTTTTCATCGGCAAGTACCATTGTATAATATTCTTCTTTTAAAATTGAAACCTTTCTCTTTCAGTAAAGTAAAAAATCTCCCGCAATGGAATTTGATGCACCTGTGTCAGCACAAAAAGCTGCTTTTTCACCACAAACAGATAAAAACACTGAGCTGGACAATTAATCTGAAGCTTGTGCGGTATACAACGTTACACCATTAACAATTGTTTTAGCCTCTTCTTTTAATGTGTTGCACTTTTGACTCCTAGACTAAATAAAACCAGGATTACCACATCCATAGCAATGAATCGAAATTCTTCTTTCTGGTTCGTCTTTAGTAACTTTTGGAGTTTCATAGTTGGAATATTTGATTTTGTTATTTTCTTTAGAGTTAGGAGGCTTATAGTTTCTTTCTGAAGCAGATTTAACATAGTCTTTGAAATTTGGCCTCTTAGCAAAGATAGGGGAATTTTTCTTCATTCATAGTCTTACATTTTCATAACTGTCAAGCTTTTCTGCAAGTTCTAAAGGGTCATTCAGCTCTGACCATTGATCAACAAAATTTTCTCTAACCACTGGTGGTGTTATTTACTTTAACTGGTCAGCTATAATTAAGACTTGCAATTACTCAAAAGTGATGATATTCAACTCTTTTACCCATCCTTCAAAATACGATTTAATTTCAAAATAGAAGTCTTTCCATGTTACTTATGCACTTTTTTATGTTGCGAGAACATCTGCCGAAAACTATCTGATGTAAGTCTATAACACTTCAAGAGCATCTCTTTCGCCTTTGAGTAATCTTTAACATCTTCATTTTCTCTAGCAATTAATTGATTTATTTCGGCTGACAATGAGCCTATCAAGTACGGCCTCCAATTCATTTCAGGTATATTCACTAATTTTAATTGACGTTCAAATACTGTCAGATAAAGTCCTATTTCATCTTTATTATGATTAAATTTTGAGAGAATTCGATTCAGATCCCAACTTGTTTTCTCTGTTTCACTGGCTAAAGCTGTGGCAGTGGGATCAAGTACCTTCTGAGCTTCAACTTGAAGTTTTAAGCGTTGCAATTCATACGTTCTGTCTTTTTCAATGCATAGTTGTCCCTTTTCTTTTTCTTTGGCAATTCTTTCGCATTTAGCTTGTTTTTCTTTTTTAAGCCGTTCCTCTGTTATATTAGTATATTTTTCACTAATTTTTCATCATAATCTTTTTATTGTGTTATAATATATTTCAATTGAATTGCTTTTAGATCATCTGCTACCCCCAGCCTCATTTCTATAGCGAAGTTTCTCAAATCCTCCTTTTTCCCTTTTCCAATGAATTACATCTTTTGCATGCGTTTTATTTTTAATAGTTCTGAAGTTATTTTCAACTGATTTAAAATACTGATTTTATGTAATTCTTTATTTTAGTTAAAACGAAATTTAAACACCGTCAGTCTTAAGTACAGTATTATGTGAAAATATAAACCTTTTAACATTAAATATAAGTGAACTGTAAACTCTTATTATTTATTCAAATATTTATTGCAAATAAAATGAACTCTTTAATTATTGTTAATAAAATTGAAATTTTCATATGATATTTTTTATCATAAAATAATCAAATCAATTTAATTATATTAATCTTACTAAATTTATAAGAAATCACTCTTATTATATATTTCAAATCAAACAAAGCCAAAACAAAGCATTTCAAAATTCTACCATAAAACTTTTAGTTTCGATTCATTTATAACTCTTTACTTTCGTTTTATAATTACCAATAATCACTAAATATGTACCTTTGTTTATAAATTATATTTTATCAATACTTTAATTCCAACATTCAATAAATCAAAATATATTAATTAAGATAACTTTAATCATATGCATGCAAAGGATATTTTACATATAAATAACAAAAAAATGTTTTGTTGACTTTTTATTTTTTTAACATTTTAAAGTTCTTCAATTTTCTAAAATATCAATTCTGATTTAGTTTACCGAAATATTAATAATTATTTTTATCTTAATATATAACCTTAATTATACAGAGAGAGAGAGAGGAAAAAACAACGCGTTTTCATTCTTTATTCAGTGAAACCACTAATTAAAAGAATAAACTTTAAAAAAATGTAAACAGAAAATGAATGACGAAAAAATAAAATAAAAATAAGCATTAATATGTACTGAGCTCATAGATATTGAAAGGCTGGACAGAGAGGCGTATATGAAACCAATAACAACGGCCGTTTGCGGCGCCTTGTATCGTGTTTTAAATCAAAACAAAAATAACATCACATGAAAAATGCACAGTCATCAGACAACTAAATTCTGTTAGATGCTCAATATTAAGACACTATCTCACAGTAAAGAAGATATTTTCAAAAATAATATTCAGAATTAACAGATATTTTACCTATTGTTCCTAATGTTCTTTACTTATAATTCACGCGCATATACTATAATACATCTAATATAATAATAAAAATGTTTTTTTAATTCATTACTCTAATGCAAAATATTATGTATTTAATAAGATATGAAACGCATCTACCAAATCAAACAAATAACTATAATCGCAAGTAATAATACTGTTCTAAATTCAAGAACATAAAATAATAACACTTTTAACGAAACACAGCAAAGAAACTTTTTATACAGTTTTATATTCAAAAGTACTTAAACATTAACACTCATTAATTGCTTCCTTAATTGTAATTCTTCACACTTAATTAGGAGATATTATAAATATAAAAACAGTAACTTATATGGAATTCTCAAATTGAAAACGGAATATTCCTATTGAACGAGACACTCCAATTAAACAACAATCTCAGATGAGATTATATTTCTCATGAATTCATAAAACATAACACATCAGGAGGTAACCTGTAAAATTTTTAAGTTCCCCTCCAACAACAAAATTTAATTCTGGGTAGAAATTTTTTAACAGCGAAAAAAAAACCTCGAACTCGGGCCCCACGTCCGGTGCCATTCTTTTATATTGTAGCACATAACCTGGTTTAATAGGAACAAAGAAATAAGTTCCTTAAATAGCTCAAAATAATTTATTACAATTTAGGGTACAATCTGAGCTCAAGACAGATACATATACTACAAATAAACAAAATTATATCTAAGCATGTAGAGTTAAAGTGAACAGTTTAAACATGATTGCTTTATCAATATACGTCTCATTCCCTACGGTTCCTGGAGAGGGACTAGCTTCCTTGTTGATGGCTTCATGGGAGGTGCTGTAGACAGGGAGGCGAAATGCAGCAAAATAATTTTATCAACTGATGTATTAGCACATTCTTTTTACTTATACTGCATAGAATCTGATTAATTTGCATGATATTTAATGCAGACTATTTTTTTAATGTATTTGAAAAATTTTATTCTTATTTTGATTATGATATGTACATTTTACAAAGTATTAAATTCTACCATATGTCTGAAAATAATCTTTCTAATTATTTGAATTCAAAAGAATATTAAGTGATAAAATTTTGCTTACGCTAATTTTTATTAAATAATCTGTTGCAAATTCAAATAAAATCAGGATCATAAATTTTTAAAGTTGATAATGTGTAGCAATCACTCACAATTTATCATTTTAGAATAGGTCGGAATAAATTTTTCTGTCAAATTCTTATTAGAAAAAAAGTTAATTCCAAGAAACTTATAAGCGTGTTCATCACGATGTACAAGTTATATAAAATAACAAATTAACTGCTGAATGTAGAGTTTGATGCACGTTAAGTGATATAGTTGGCTGTGAACATATTGAAGTATATTCTAATTATTCCAAAATAATGCATGAAATACCTATAGTATGCTGGCGATCAGTAATTAAAATTACAATTCAGTTTAACTGATATCAGCTAGAAAAATTTCATTAATGATGAAAAAATAAAGAAAAATTCTTGAAGATATTGTCACTTGATACCAAGCAACACGTTAAGGTTTGTTCATTAGATATTTTTAATCTTTAAAATCTAGCAAAAAATCTTTAAAGTCTAGTAAATCTAGTAAAAAATTCTTGCTGGTTTCTAACTAGACTTCTGAATCTAGCCAGTCTCATTTTACGAATGATTGGTAACTTATACGGTTTTTCTCAAGATGAGACTGAATACAATTGACTACTTAATGAAAACCTTTTCCTGGTGGAATAAAAAGATATTAATAATAATAATTCCTTAAATATATAATACCATTGAACTGTTATGCTATCTATTATTTGATATCAATATATGCATTTATAATTTAATTTCAATCAGCTTTGACTGATACAAAAGAAAGTAACTAGATACTATAGTTATCTTAACTATCAAGAATTTAACATCATTTAATTGAGACTTAACGTATAATAAAGATGCCTTATAATAGTTTCTTTTATTCTTGTGAGTCTTGTAAACACAATTTTTTTTCATCATTTAATTTTGATGAAGAAAGCTGTGTAGTCAAACAACAATAAATTTTAAAAACAAAAACGTATATCAAAAACTATTCTTTTTGATTGAAAAAGTTTTAATATTATACAAAATATTATTTTTCACAGAATTAAAATAGAAAGAAGATTTTATGTACTTTTTTGTCAGCAGTTCTTTTCTTAAACGTTGCTTGTACTGCTCCATGAACATCATTTAAAAACGTGCTGGTGAATGCATCCAAGTTCCCTTCCTTTTTAATTTTATATGCATTTGTTTATTTAGAAATTTTAGGATGGGTTTTACTGATTTAGGTAAGTATGCTTATGGACCACCGTGGATGGCGATACACAAAGTAACGCGTCTAAGCACAAGTCAATGGAAATATGAATGGCGTCATGAGGAATGGTTCTCCAGTCTCTGTAGCTCATTTACCAAAGTCCTTCTGAAAGAAGTGTGAACAGGATCTTCAAATGACTTCTAATCATATTCCACGTGTGTTCAATTGATGAGAGATCTGGAGAGCACGGTATCTAGGAAAGCAACATCCAGCATCAGCCAGCATGTACTTTGCAGAGCATGCTGGCTGATGCGATCAATATGTGGTCAAGAGTTATCCTGTTGATAAAGGGCATTGGGCACCCTTGAATGTAGGGGAGTATCTCCTCCCGCAATACATCATCCACGTAAATTTTTGTGCTGTCATAATGCTGTGAATACGAACTAGAGATGACTTAGAACCATACGCAAGACACTCCAAAACATGATGCCACGTTGCCGCGCTGTGAGGTGCTCTACAATTTCTGAAATTTTGGATCTTCTACCAAGTCAATGACATTTGTAGACTGTGGATATCACTGAAGACACAGAAATATGACTTGTCTGAGAAGACCATCTGTGTCACAACGTCTTCCACGGCACCATTCCAGACGCTGGCGTCTACGCTGTTTTGTCAGTGACAGCCTTCTAAACGAACGCTCTGAGTCTTCTTAATGAACGAAAGATTCCAATGGAGGATGTTAACTTGTAATCAAATATGATAAAATAAATCATAATAGCTCTATTAATTTGAAATCGAAGAAGGTTGATACTAAGGTATTATTTCCTCACAGTGTTCATCTAACAATAATCAGAAATTTTCCTCTGCGTGACTGGGAACATTTTATTAGTCTAAAATTGCATCTTCTGTAGAAAACAAAGTTTTAGTCAGTAGAGATGATACTTGTAAGCTAAAATGCTTTATGCTCCCCCCCCCCTCCAGTGATTTTTTCTATCAAGAATTATGATTAGGTCATTAGAAAACCACAACACGGCTCCTCATACATCATATAAACATTTATGTTTGATAATTGAATGAAGATAATCACATTTTTTTGCAAGTGAATGCTTAACATCTATACTTTGCGTTGCGTCAAAATGTATGGAAAATGATACATCTGTTTTTACAGAGTTTTTCACTTAAAAAACAGTTTTTTTCCAGTTCTGAAATTACTGAAGAGGACGTTTGATGTCAACATCTTTGACAAGAGGCTTCGGAATTACTACTCTGAGCTGAAAGTACCTCCTAACTGGCGAAACCAGATATTGATGGTTGCAGTTACATTGACTGTAGTTATTTAATTTTTAGATATTAAAATCCATCTCTTTCACTCAACTTTCAGTCACTATTTTGCTTTTTTGAGTTTATTTCAGTTTCATTTAGTTCATTTAGTTTTTTGAGTTTGTGTTTTCTAGTCATGGCTAGAACATATGCTTTCTTTACTAAATAAAAATGTTTAAAATCTTAAACGTTTTTTGCCACAGTTGCTCATGTTCAAGTTCCTAAAATGTGTCCCCCTTCAAATTTTGCGAAGTATAGCATTTTAAACTATAAAAAAGTTTCAAAACTTATGCACAGCTTCACTTAAATTATAGCATAATATCTAAACATTTTGTTGAAAACAATTTGTAACGAAATTCATGTAATTTTTTAATGTATGTAAGTATATAGTAATATTTAATAACAATTAACTCGTATCTGGAGCAAACACTTGAGAATTCGCATCTTCATTGCATCATAAAAATAAGAGTCTATCAAAAATCTTCCTGGAAAACAGTAAGTAATGAACTTTCAATTCCCCGATAATTTTAAATGTATACAAGTATTGCTTGGCAATTCCCTAAACGAAACCTTTTCGATATGATCAGTGTGGACTTGTAACATACAATACACATTGCTAATGTAAAATTATGTTACAATTCCGAATAAAACATTCACTATTTATTTCACATACATAAGATACAGCAAACTGATAACTAATAGATAGAATACATTGTCTCCCCTCATTTCATTATTCTAAATATCATCAAATTAACTTAAAATAAAAAATTGAAAGTTGTCATTATGATTAGGTAAATAATAAAATGAAATTACATATTTTCAGTGACTAATATTTTTCTGCCTAAATATATGTTGACAAGATCCAAGAATTAGAGTAGCTCAAAAACTAATTAAATGTATATCCTCATTTGATAATTTAACTAATGCGACATACTACATCTAATTTAAAATCAATTCTACAATTAATTTGTAAATGTTGCCTACATTTCTTTTAATTAAAAGTAATATTCCTAAGTGTTTTTTTTTCCTTTCTCAATAAATATATTTTGATTTTTCAATTTAAGCTTAATATACTGACAAAATTAAAACACGACATTTTATGATGCACCTCTAAATTTTAAATATATACTAATTAATTAAACTTTAAAATTAAAATATATTTTAAGATTTATTCTGATTTTTTTATACAAAATCGTAACACTCAGAAAAATAGAAAAACTGAAAAATACGTAAAACAAGTATCTAATCATTGTACCAAATAAATCCATATGAACTATTAGAATTTCAAATAATTTCTTTTATTAAATCTGATCTATACTCTGAAACATGCATAATCAATTTTTTCAAAAATCGGGAAAATTCAGAAAGGAATTAATTAACCAATAGCAGAATGAAGCTTGCTCATAAATTATTCCTTTTGAGTTTTGAATAGTCTAATTGTTTTCGTTTTTATTTTGGATTTTAAGAAAACTCTTTTACATCCAAGCTTATTTTTACTTCCAATTGGCATCATTTGTAATTCAACATGAAATTCAAGCGTGTATCTTGTTACGCTTATGAAAGGGGCATTTTAATCAGTGAAGTATATGTGAATGTTATTATATTTAACTATTAAACACACACTTAACTTGATAATTTTAAAAATATTTAAATTTTTCCTTATCACAAATAAATAATTTTTTTTATAATATCTTCTAACATTACAAAAGTGTTTTATTAAAACTTGAATAAAAATAATTTATACATTAAAACTGGAAACAATGACTTATGATAAAAATGTTAATTATTTAAATTATTTTCCTGTTATCTGAAAAAAATTACTTTAATAGTAATTTAAATTTTTTGACATATCATCACAACAATAGCCTAGAACTTTTTCCTGTTCATATCTATATGTATTCCTAGTAAGGAAATCAAGTATAATAATAGTATGAATAGTATGTAGTGTAATATATCAACAATGTAATAAGATGTAAATTATATTTCATTAATAAATTTACTATTTTATTTTTCTTTATTCAGATATTTTGAATTTTGGTTCTGTTTTAAGCAATATTCAAAAAATGCTAATATAAATAAAAAAATGTGTTTATTTGAATTATATTTAGAATCATGGCAATTTTTTTTTTGTATAACTGTAAATAATTAAGTATAAATATGTTTCCTTCATAAAAAGATAATTCAAAACCAGTTTCAAATTAATGGGCTTCATTACATTTTACAAAAATCTCCATTTATTATTTTCAAATACCTCAATTTATTATAGTGAACATTGTCCTACCTACGCAAACAGCATTGAAAGGATTTATCTTTCTAATAATTATCTATTTTAAAATCAGATTTCATTATAGTTTTTCAATTGTATTAAATATCTGAGTAATTAAATAATATGAAGTTTTATGGTCAAATGTTTAGTATATCATAATTTCATAAATTGAGTTTATTAATAAATTTAAATATAAGTTTCAGATACACCAGAGAGAGAAGATAATTGTAGACTAAAAATAATAATCTTATTTATAAAAGTATTCCATATCATCATCTAACACTTTCCACTACTGTTAAAGCAATTTAAGCAGTTTAGTAATACTATACATTAATGTTTGTTGTCTACTATATAAAATCAACAACAAAATTTTATATTCTAACTTTTCAAATGTGTTCCGAAGACAAGGCATTGGTCATTGATATCCACAAATAATAGTAGTAAGTGAGTATCTCATGACTTCATATAGGCTGTTCCACATTTGCCATCTGAGCATTGTTAAAGTGTTCTTAATAAGTAGTGAAACAATGTACACAGCGTCATCATATTGCTTTACCACTAAATACAAAATGACTTTGGTGTTAATAAATTATATTTACACCCAAATTAGGAATTCATAAAAACAGAACACTGCTCTTTTCTCCCCAATATATGGAATATTTTTAATCAAAGATTCACATTCAGATTTCGCTATAAGTCTTTCAAATATTTATCCACTTTCAGTCTCCATATGTTTTTATTTCCAGGATTTTAGTATGTTTACGAGTGTTGGATTGTCACAATATATCAACATTCAGCATCTTTGAACCATTCCCCAAAAACAAGATAACCTGCAAAAACAAGATTACCTGATTTGTGGACATTAATTTAAGCTTACACTACTCAAATTCACATTGCATCAAACATCTTTCTTTCTGAATAGATTATATTGCGTGTAAGTGATTAGAAATCATATTTTTTGCATTCATAATTATTCAAAAAGGCCTTTTTGTGATTGAAATAGATTTCCAATGAGCAGTGCTGATAAATCCTCATGCTTTAGACAAACAATGACCTAGTGTAAGAATTTCATAGTAAATGGTTCTGGGCTCGATCACTTCAACTGTAGATCAATAAGACCTGGAGTTTGCACTTTTGGATGCACATTTATTGGTTCAAGATTTTTGCCATTTTATAATTTTCTTTCGTTATGGTTAGAAACTAAGATCCTAGTTAAAATTCCCTAGAAAAGGCAAATGAAGAAACTACCGAAATGTTTCATAACAGCCTTTGGCCGTTAGTATGTCCATCAATCGTTGTTAAATCCTCATGAATACTCTAATAAAATTCTCCTACACTCTCTAGAAATCCTCTTCTTTACATTATGGAAAATTAAATTTCTATAGGTTATCTAATAAATTTCCTCACAAAAAACATTAAACATATTTACATTCTTTCTGTGCACTTTTCTTGAAAATTTCATGGCGAATGCAATGATGAATAAATAAGTTATTGTTCGCGATAATCAGCTACAATGTTTTAGCTTTCCTTAAAACTTTTCCAGCTTTTGCGTATTTTTTACAAACCTGAACTTGTTACTTGTTGGTTGTATAACTTATTCAATCAAAATGCAGTTTATTAATCTATATACTATTTCATACTATACGTCATACAAGCATACAAAAACAGCTTTAGAATTTTTTATTCTGTACTTTATCATATTTTATTTATATATATATATATATATATATATATATATATATATATATATATAAATGTACTATAGTTGTTTGAATAGAACAAAACTTCAGAGTACAATTAAAACAATTATACACGCACTGTTTTAAATAGGAGTGAGACCAACAAAATTGTAAATTCCAAAAAAGGCCTTAAAAACTCCTCTAGAAAAAACCAGAGACTAAACGATAAGAACCCTACAATAGTCTAAGGCAAATTACCTTACAAAGAGAGATGAAAGAAAAAAAAATTTCTTCATTGAGAAGAAAAAATGAAGAGGATTCCAGGACAAAAAAAACAACTATTTTTTATGTAGATAAAGCATTGTTTTTACATTTAAATAAAATTAGCTTTAAAGTTTTTATGTTAAGTGGAGGAAAAATTCATTTTTTAAATTGAACAAGCAGTAACTCATAATAATTTATGCTATGAGTAACTCTAATGACTTTAATGAAAGAACGTTTCTAATGAAATTTACACCTAATGTGTCACTTTCATTAGAAGCATTTATATAGGATGACAAACTATTTTTTAATTTAAGTGTTTTCCTTGGTTATAAATGTTTATGATATCCCGAGGCAAATCTCAGAGTGATTTAAAATTCTAATATATAATTAATTAGATTTAATGTGCCTGTATTAATTAATTGCTTATTTGAACGATTTATGCCTTAGGCAAATAAAAGAAATTTCTTTTGTAATTCTATATTGTACAGCTGTGAAATAATCACATTTCAATATAAAATTAATAATTAATCATAATTTCCAATGATTGTGGGTTAGCCTGTGTGTGCTGTACACCAATAATTCACTAGCAGCAAAATGCTTGATATCCTTTAGTTCAACAGTTTTAAGATTCCACTTCAATGGGGGAGCTTGTAGGGATTCAGAAACCTTTATATAGTCTCGGTCCAGTTTGCAATCATGTGCAAAACGTGACTATGGAGTCAAAAATAACCCTAATTATACATTCATTTACAAATTCAATATCCCAGAATAGTATATCTATTAAACTAAATTTAATATTTCCAATAACTTCTATTAAAATATATTAAATATTTAAGAAACATATCTTATATATTAAGAAAACTAAGATAGTTTCTTTTTCATTAACATAAATAGCAAGAATACATTGTCATTGTTTCATTCATAAAATGTCTATTCTTATAAATTTAATTTTATATAAAATAAAAAGTATATATATATATAAGTATGTATATATATATATATATATATATATATATATATATATATATATATATATATATATATATATATATATATATATATATATATATATATATATATATATATATATATATATATATATATATATATATATATATATATATATATATATATATATATATATATATATATATATATATATATATAAATTCTGATAAATTATGTATTCATGTGAGCACTAACAAGACATTCTAAAGTACTAAAGTACCTTCTAAAATTTTGTTGACTAACCATTAATTCTTAAAATAGATATAAATTTATTTTCCATCAAATTTATCAATTTATTTTATCATAAATTTTCGAAATATAAGTTTATTCTTTTGACAAGACATTTTTCACTTTGGATTTATACTTAATTCATTGTTCATTCAATTTCCTTCGCTTGAAATCTCTTAAAATTTCATTTGTATTTAAATCTGGAACTGTTATTGAATATATGAAGAATATGAAGGTAAAGGAACGACATCATTATGAATTAGTTGCCAAGAAGAGGAGGCATTATCTTGTTAGAGAAGTAGTAATCCTCTCCAATATCCAATTTCTTTGCGCGTTCATTTAAATTACCCTTAAAATCATCGAGATAACATTAACACTTCGCATTTTCAATTTTAACTAATTTTCTGATTCCTAAAAGAACCATGAAATGCCCTAATATTATTCCCTTACCACCGATTAATCAGTATTGTAAAGATTAAGTTCTCCTTTTTCTCTGTTTTTATTTCTTTATGAACTGAAAATCTTGAGTTTCAACTCATCTGTTAGAATCATTTTTTTTTTCAAAACTAAAGAAGAATTTTTTTACTTATTTTTTATTTTATTTTGTTGCAAATTTATTTTTTTATGGTAACATTGATAAAATATTACCTTCTCGTAACTCTGGATTTAAAACCAGTATCACTAATGGCAGTTCTTTTAGTTTCAGAATGCAAAGCTTTATAGCAGTATTTTTAGATATTTATTTTAAGTTTTTTGGCCCCTTTTCTAGGATTAGTGAGCACAAAACGTTAGGGTTTTTTTCTTCGTTATTTATTTTTAGTTTTTGATATTTGGTAATTGTGAATTTGAACAATAATTTTCTTTAATATGCTTAGTTATTTTTTTAACCCACACGGTTCATGCAGGATAATATTTTATTGTTCTGTTAGTGAAAAAAAAATTGCATGAAATCAAAAATTTTGTTTAAAACATTAAATTTGTTTACCTTTTGATCAATAATCTTAATAAATATAAATTCTATTATTTTCGTTAACACAAAAAATTTAAAGCTGCTACTTAGTCTACTAAAAACTGCCAAAGTGCGCTTATATGTAAATTAAAACTAATACTAAGAATTATAATATTATTTATACATAATTGAAAATAGTACTCTAGTCATAATTATATAATCTTATTCATTTCAAACAAATTTTGAATACAGATCTGTAAAAAAAAGTTATTCTATATGAGGTAAATTTTAATTAAAAAGAATTAAGTAATGTTTTTATGTAATTTTAAGCATATATTTGTAATGAAACTTATGTTATTGATAATTTAAATAAGGCCTTATGGTAAATTTGTATAAATGCTTATAAATAAACAAGAAATAAACTATAGACTCTGAAAGTGATTAGGATGTTTATTATGTGTTATAATTCTGTTCTGTTAATTACTACTTTCAATCAGAACATTAGAAATGATGAAACAAAAATTAATAAAAAAATTAAAGAAACGAGTCGAAGCAAATAGAAAAAATTAATAAAGTGAAGATAAATTTATAAATATGACGAAGACAATCTCTTAAACATATGCACTTATTGCATAAAAGGAAATATTACTAAATTGAGATGAAAAAAAATAGGTTGTATTTAGCTACATGAATTTCAAAAACTTTAAAATATATAATGCTTATAAACAATTGATATATATTTATGAATGCTGAATATTAAAGTAAGTGAATTAAAAATCAATTAACGAAAATATTATTTCATAAATAAGCTTTTCTTAATTTAATTATTAATCAAAACCTTTTGAAAAAAATGCATAATATTGAATTATTTTCTATCTTTGATAAAGCCAACAAATAAACATACAGTGAATATATTGCATGAAACATATTAAAGAGCGATCTAATTTGCTAAACACTGTGGATTTTATGTTTTATAAAATTACAAAAAACAGTTGATAAACCACTTATGAAATCATTTTACTCTTTACTACTATTTTGTACTGATAAGTAAGGGGTCCGAATAATTCAGATTATAATATTTTGGCTTAAATGAATTTCGAAACAACTTATACTTTAAAAATATCTGTCATATAGGTCACTTATCCATTTATAACTTTTTAAGTAACTAGGTTTATCTTAATTTTAAAAAAATCAAATTTAAAAATTAAGAATAGAGAGCTTGAGAAATAATCTCTAGAATTTTTATATAATTCTTTTAAGAAATTTATATTTTAGTAAGCAAACGTTAATGAAACGTTAACGAAAAATAAATGTAGTATTATATTAAAGTGTGATCATTATTAAGTGAAAAATATATTTGTAGAATAGAAGAACTTAAAATATATATAGATAGATAGGTAGATAGATATAGATAACACAAGAAATTTAAAAATTACAAAAAACAGTAACACTTTAAATTTTTGAAATTTTAAAATAATAAGATGATATATTGATTTTTCTTATAATTCAAATAGTTCATTAAATTTAACATAAATATATAAATTTTATGTCAAAACAATTAAACATTTTTATGTGTATCCTTTATTTAATTGATTTAAATATAAGATTATTTAAAATTATCTTATAAAATTTGTGAGTATTCATAAAATATCTCCCAATAAGTTGTTGGACATAAGAGGCAAAATTTTACAAAAGTTTTCTTTGGAAAATTTCTATTTCCAAATTGTACTGATTGTTTCAGAAGTGCATAATTCTTATCAGCATTTGAGTGATATTAAATGTCAAATTCTATAAGAATTATCATGCGTACCAGAATAATAATTTGACAGAGATTAAGAATTAAATATAAGAATGGTTGTTACATATTCACATCAACTTACTAAACAATTTCTTTTTCTTTCAATTTGTTACATCATTTCTTTATTTCTCAAGATATTTTTATGCTTACCATGATCCATCTTACCATGATAACATTGATATAAATGCTGTAAACTATATCAGAAATATTATCACTCTTATTAAAACTATAAAATTTGTTTGAAAAATATGATACTACCCAGTTTCATTTTTAAGAAAACAAAAATTAAACCCACCGACAAGTATTAAAGTCGTATAATGAAACTTGTGTTTAAACTACAACAAGAAAAAGAAGACAAGAAGAACGAGAAGAAAGAGACAGTTTATTGGTATAGAAAGTAAATTCTCTTAAATTTCAAAGGAATTTATCAAAAATAATATGCAAGTTCCAATTTTGCTATATTTTCTGGAAACTCGCAGACAGAATGCAAACATTATAACAAAAAGTCATAAGAAATATAAAGAATAAATTATCTTTATATTTCTCATTTCGAATTTTCAAACAAATTTTGATTCTGTTGAATATTTCATTAGCGATTTCTTTTTTAAAATTCCTTTCCTTATAACTAATGAAACTCATTTTTATCTTTATCATCAACTGCTTATAATAAGTCTTATCTACAGAATAATATACTTTTGCATAAAAAAATTAACTTATTAATTTAAAAACGTGTCTCTTTTAAATAAGCGAAATTCCTATTAAAAATGTCTCTAATAATTTTAATCAGAAAATGTTTTTAAGTGAATTTGCATTATTCATATAAAATACTTTGATCTCTTAATATTTGTAATGTTTTAGAGATAAAAATATTATTCAAATATTCAAATATTTCTGTAAACTAAATTAATTTAATTCATTTTTTTTCTCACTGGATATTTAAATGTAAAAAATTAATCATTACATTGTTTGAAAAATTAATAATAATAATTCTAATCTCATTTTCATGCAATGTATAGGTGATTAAAATGTTATTGTTGAAAATTTGTCATAAATATTAAAACTGTTTTATAAAGAAAGCAGTATTAATTCATAATTAGTCATAATTATGCAGCAGTCAGGTATGAAAAATTTTCTATAGATATTCATACTTTCTCGGTTAAATAGGGAAAAAATTTAGTGAAACGCTTTATTTAATCAAATTATTAAATTAGTTTAGATATAAATACATTAGCAACTTATTTAAGAAATTTAACTTTTAATTTATATATCATTTAAAAAACCGAATTCAATTAAAATAAATTAATTTTTAAAATATACCGTCATTTAAATAATTCACTGAATTAATTTTAACCTTCTCCCTTTCTTATTAATAACAATTACAAGAGATAGTTTTCTACTAGATAAATATTTTCCCCTCCTAAATTAGCAGGCTTAACTTGCCTAAATATGTTATTTAGTTAATAATTCAACATTTCTTTTTTTAATTGAAGTTTTAAGTACAAGGGTTTCGGGCACCACACCTTTATCAACTCAAATCTCCTGCCTTTTACTAAAATAACAAATAATTTTTGGTTAAATAGAAATCAACTTCCAAATATATTAACGAACGTAGTAGAGTGCAACGTATTGTATTTTTTGATGAATAAAAAATAATTTCGAAATTTAATAATATCTTACCTAATTCCATTAATAATTTTAAACTTTACTAAGTAGATAATTAATTCATCATGTTGTTTTGAGAAAGGAGTTTATAAGAAAAACTCAAATCCTTGTTATTAAATAAGCATATTTTAATAACAAAAAGATTTTAGCTTAAAGTATTAAATTATTTGTTATTAAAATAAGTGAAAATGTATATTATTTTCTGAATTTCATATATTTATTTTCATAAGTAAAATACTATTTAGGAACATTAATAATAAAGTAATTATTTTATATATGCATATATATTCAACACTGTGACTCGTAATAATAAGCAATAGAAAAGCAAATAATTATACGATGTATGGATACTATATTTCTTCGATTGGATAAAATTTGTTTATAAGAAAGAAAGCAATGAGGATCTACTCATAACGTTAATGAAATATTTACATATAATTTTATAGAAAACACAATGTGAATGATTTGTGTGTGTGAAAAAATATATATATAATACAATGAAATGTCAGATTATTATTCTGAGAAAATATTATACAATACAGGGATTTTTATTTTTTGGAAAACAAACACTGAGAAATAAGGAACAAAAAATGAAGATAATATTACATTAAAGGGATATTATCATTAAGAGTAAAAAAATATTTTTAGAATTGACTTTGCGAATAAGAATAAACATAAGAAAAAAAATTTTTTTATAAATTTTGTAATATTATAAAATAATTATATTACTAACTAATTCTCTTTAAATTTTCAACAATTTTTCTTTTCAATTTTATGTACAGATATAAGTTTCTGACTTTGCTATTGAATATTTTATTAGAACCATCGATTTAATTTCATTTATATACATTTTATTTAAACTTCCAATCCAAAACTTGTAACTTGAAATACATTTCACGGTTATCTGTACATGTGACTTATAATAGGGGAAGATATTATATAATTTTCTTCTTGCATAAATGTTATCTGATTTAAACAAAAAAGGTTTTAATACATTGATAACTTTTTTAATAACAACATTTAGAAATTTACTCCAAACTAGTATTTTGATTACTAAGAATTGTAGCAATTCAAAATAAACAATGTTTTTTATTTATAAAACATAGTACAAAAATAACTTTGAAAGACTAATTATCTCAAATTTATATATATATATATATATATATATATATATATATATATATATATATATATATATATATATATATATATATATATATATATATATATATATATATATATATATATATATATATATATATAATATATATATATATATATATATATTAAATTAAATTAAATTAAATTCTTCAAATTAAATTTACTTAGTTTAAATTTACTTTAATTTGCGCTTAGAAAAAAAATTTTAATTAAGTAACCTATGAGCATAAATGGCATACCACAATTTTTTTTCTTTTTTATATAAAACTAAACTGAGATTGAATATTTTAGATAAAATTAAGTTATATTATAATTGAATACAAATAAATCATGTAATAATTTTAATACAAATAAATATTTTGTAAATTATTTTTGTGTATGGTACCATTAATTTTAGTACATATTACTTAAATAATAATTTTCAGAATGGAAAAAAATTTAGTCCCAATAAAAAAAAAAATTCAGTTTATTTTTTAGATATTTCTGGCGTTAAGTTTGATAGCTCATTGAAATTCTGAAACCATGTGTAAAATATACATAACTGATGTTCAAATTTACATAATAATCGAAATGCATCAGTTTATTTTCTCTCATTAGTTTCTTCAAAATACAAGTGATTACAAATAAAGTGCTTACAGATATGAGTATATTTATAATTCATACCAAAATATTTATAGCTTTATATAATCCACTGCTGCAAATTGAAAATACTGTATTTAGATTATAGTATTTATCATTATTATATACACGACTGAATACTATTTCACATAAATCTGCTTATTCAGCATCAGTAGCAAACACTATTCTGAAGTTATTACATTATCAATCGATGGTTTTCTCATTCCTGGTCTCTTGAGTCTACATATTTACTAACAGTTGGGATTTTGAATGTAAATATTATTGCATTCAAAAGGGTATCACGACCATTTGAAATTATTAACTTATTTGAAGATGTCACAAACCATTCTATTATGAAATATATTTACTTTTGCTGGTGATGTGTTGATTTGTCTCACAAATGTACTTCAGAAATCTAAAGCACAGAATTATACAGTAATTTGTAGTCTAAAATAGTTTCCAAATCTTAACATTTTTAATAAGTATTTACAGGAAATATTTCTTTTTAGTTCTTGTAAAGGATAACAATGTTATTTTTTATCACTTTCAGAAAATCCTTTGTTATTTTTAATGTACAAAATAATCATGTATATATATATATATATATATATATATATATATATATATATATATATATATATATATATATATATATATATATATATATATATATATATATATATATATATATATATATATATATATATATATATATATATATATATATATATATATATATATATATATATATATATATATATATATATATATATATATATATATATAAGATAAAATATGAAATTGGAAAAACATTGAAATATAAATAAAATAAAACATGAAAAATATGGAAAAGCACAAATGTCACTTTGACATGATAATATAGAGAGCGAGCTAGCGAGCTTATCATGTCAAAACGACATTAGTAACAACAACAGCATATTTTATTTTTTATTGGAAAGAAATTTAATCTGGGGAGCTTGATGAGAAACTTGGTTTACACCAAAATATAACGTTTCCAATTGTTTCTATGAATGCAGTTGCATGGAACATTCTTCTTTTGATCCAATGATTCATAATTATGAGATCATTATGGTATACTAAACTCCATCGCAAAAAACTAGAAATTAATTTTGGCAAAGTTATTATAGCTGCATTATCAATCGGAGTTATGATCCTTAAACATGCTTTCAATTCATATTATAGATGAGTAGTAAAAAAATCATTGAAATTGAAAATTACAAAGTAAGTTTCCATAAACAGTGCTTCCTTACAGTTATTAAAAATCATATTTTTCTTTTACACATATGTAACAGCCTTAAATAAAGCTAATGTTCTTATATTAAAAATAATTTATCAAATTTTTTTTCACAAAGTCAATTTTTATATAATTTATTCACACACACACATTTATTTTCATTACTTCATTCATTTCACTGTATTGATTCTATTGAGGTTATTACTAAAATGTTATATAAAATTTAATTTCCTAACATTTTAATATTCATTAAATTAAAAATTGTGCTTAATTTATTTCTGCATTACTATTACCAAGAAATTTTTCTCTTTCATCTTAAAGTGCTTGCAAATAACCTGAAGTATAAAGGGAAATTACAGTCATTATCAATTTTTCTTAAAGCTACTTACATTAGAAATTACTGTATTCCATTAACTTGCTTCTTGAAATCAAGAATAACAAAAATCACCAACATTATTATTATTTAATCATAGCATAAGGTTTCAGTTATTAATTCTTTAAGGTTTTAGAAAAGTACTATGAAATTCAATTCTAACGTGTTTATACATACTACCATTACATATTGCATTTTAGAATACATTAAGCATGAAACTTAAATAGATCATTCCTATAATGAATAAAGCTAAGTATCTGGTTTTCAATTTTCCCCAAATTACATATAATGCATTTTCTTATATATTTACTTATGTATTATTAGAAATCTTTATTCAACAATATCCTTTTGTATTACTAAGAATTTTCAATGTCCCTTGCCAAGCTTTAATAGAAATCCTATATTTCTCTCACAAATATTAATAATGTTTAATAAGCTTATGAATTCCAAACAACAAAAACTTTATTATTGAAAGCAAAATTATTTCCTGCGAAGTTGTTAATAAGATAATAAGCTGCCATCTTACTGGAAGTCGTATTGTTAGATTTCCCTGTTTAACAAATAAAAATATGAAAGTATTAAGGAATGTATATATATATATATATATATATATATATATATATATATATATATATATATATATATATATATATATATATATATATATATATATATATATATATATATATATATATATATATATATATATATATATATACATATATATATACATATATATATATATATACACACACACATATATATATATACCTAATGTGTGTGTAAATGTGCTCAGCATTACCAAAAATAATTCGTCTGTCTACTATATTGCACTTTTTATACTGTGAAGAATTGATATGCTGAAAATATTGAAAACCAATGAACCTACATAAAATGAAAGCAGTATAACATACACAATAATCATGCACTTACAATTTATCATTAAAAAAAAAGAAAACATCTGTCTAGTGACAAAGCAAGCAAATCAGTGGATTAAAAGACGCCCAATATGCCAACTATCATTTATGACATAACAGTCCGTTTTGAGAATCATTCTTTTTACAATATTGAGGGGAACGAATCAATATATAAGCTGTGAATAGGTGACGAATACTGTGTTTCATATTTAAACATTTCTGGAAAACATGGCCTTTCAAAATTTCCCATAACCAGAGTCTTGAGATCTGATAATTGCGGTGACCGACTTATTCGTCTGATCCCACATGTTTCTATAAATTGTGAAAATTGTAGTTGGAACCTCTGTGGGGATCCATCTTTCGAAAATATAGTTTCTTTGAAATAGATTGTTTGTTGGAGTGTTGAAATTATGTAAGTCTGTAACAAATGACAATATCGTTCGTTAGATCTTAAGTGGTTATTGGCTGTAATGGAGCAGTCGAAGAAATTTACTGGTGAACCTTTTTTACCACACTAACATATGGAGGTAACATGTGACATTAAAGTTGTTGCATATTAACATAAAATGTGCCAAGTATCTTAGATATTATTTCTTTAAAAAATATGATCCCATAAAAAATTTGGCAAGCGACACATTCCATTCAATATTTTACATATTTTTCAAAGATATGACATATAACATGTGAGAATGTTTTTCCTCACAAAGCTGTGAAAATTTTGGGTAATCACCAATTCTCTACATTGAGCATGAGTTTCCCTCATTCAAGCGTTTTCCATGGATAGGAATCATCAGTCACCACACTGGAGACAAATCATTGCTCGAATATTTTGAGATTTTCCCCAGCAACTGCTAAATCTAATACGAGTAAATGTTCTGAATTCTATACCTGATATGCAAGGATGATTGAAATGAGTGATAACGACACTTCTATGAAGCGATTCATTTGTTGTCTTGTCGATTACTGCAGCGACACCATCTACATAGAGCTGTTGAGCCTCTTTAGGCAGAACATAGACGTATATTGTTTACTAGAATTTCATCGTAATTCCCTTGAGATGAATCTTCATCATTGTTGTACGTCGTTATTTTGTGAGAAAGAGGAACATTCTCTCATAGTAACCAAGGCATCTTCACACTTTTAGCACATAGATTGATTAGCATTTTCCTCGACGGTAACACAGACAATCTATAATGCTGATTTAAATGTGGAACGAAAAGTTTTCTTTTTATATCTTTCGTAGTGTAGAATAAACTGTAACAATATGCTGCTTTCCTATAGCCACCATACTTACTATAACCACTACACTTACTGTAACCATTATACAACAACGATTTTTACGTATATTTAAAACTTTTTACTCAAAAATCTTCAAAACAACTTGGGACAACAAAGGGTCTGTTATCCAAATATTTTTCTCCTTGAATAACTAGAAATTAGAGCAACATCCAAAACCCTTTCAGAATTGCGAGATTAATTTCGCTGATCCTATATTTATAACCGAATTCTAACGGTATATACATAAAAAAACAAGTAAATAAAGCTTAAACATCTAGCACGCTATTTTTACTTTTTTCAATAAATAAATACTAGAAACTTACATAGCACACTAGAGAATTCATTCAGTTTTCATATATTGCCTAAGAAACTGACTGTTATAGAAATCTTAGAGAATATGATTATATTGGTTAATTTAAACTATATATTGATAACTAAATATACATCTATTGATTAATTAATCATGAAATTTTCTTAACAATTAACATTAAATAATATATTTAATCTTATACTATTCAGCAATCAAAAAATAGCATTTCCTGTTATATCAATAAATTAATAAAAGTTCAGAATTCTCTTAATTTAAGAACTTTTTCAGCATAAATAAATGAAAACAGGAAAACTATTAGTGAGACAAAAAGGTAATGCGTGATTTTTGTAAAGAAAGAGTACTTCATTTTTTATAATATCGAAATTATTAAATTGATTTTTGTATCATCAATTTAGTGACTGAATTTTCAATGTTCTTCATCTTCAATATTTTTATAAACTTACTTAATATTCTGTCATATATAATTTTGAAAGCTATAAATGTAAACTTTAAAATATGCTAAAATTTATTTACATCTTTGGATTTATTTCATTATACAGACATTATCAAATTTCGGATTATAAAAATATTTTTAAATTATTGCAACATAAGTTTTTTTTTATTTGATATGCTTATATAGAAAATATCTTGCTTAATTTATTAGTTCGTGTTAATTTTAAGGTAAAAATTATGTATAATAAAATATATATCTTCAAATCACACAATTTTTTTTTAAAAAAGTCTTGTTTTTTGTTTGTTTTTTATTCTTGAAGTAAGCTTTTAAAGAATTTTAATTTATAGTACAAACATTTTGTGTCTAACATTCTATTCTTTGTTTTTATATTCCCTAATAGCGTTGATCAATATTTCTTTCTATTTCTTCTTAGAAAATTCTTATGGAAATTAGTTTTATCAACAATCATTACGAAGATCACAACATTATTTTTTAAGCAAAATGTTTTAGAAATTTCCGTATTAAATTTATTAGGGGTGAGAATCATTATCATTTTTCCAATAATCTTTACTACCTTTTTCATTTAGATTCTAATGATCCATGGTCATGGTTCCGTTAAAAATATGTGAATTTCATAATTCATTATGTTTTGGATTGCTTGTAATTTTTAAAAAAAAAAAAATCATTCTCGATCAGAAAAGTACAGGTTTCAGACAAAATTGATTATGATGACAATCGATTAATGATATTTTTGACAAATTTAATGAATACAAATTTTGAAATTGAAGAGAAATCTAGCAAAAGTTATTTCAAAATTTATAATTATTATGGCAAATAACTTTTGCTCGATTTCTCTTCAATTTCAAAATTTCACTTATATATGCATTTCAATAAACATTTTTAATTCGAATAATTTGACATAGCTTAAAATGATTCCTAACTATTTAACAAGTAATATATAGTATAATATGTAATATAATAAAACAGCAATAGATACATAATAATATCACTAGAGTACACATAGTATTAGGGGATATTTTGTTATTTGGAAAGAAATATATGACATGCATTACATTGTTACTTCCTTGTCTTAGTGAAATAGCTATTAAGAGGCATTATTGAAGAGGCAGATTTTATAAAATAAGTTTCATTATTACAGGTAGAGTTTTATCTAATTTCAAGGATTTCAAAACCACCCATGACATCTGTAGTATGTCTTTTCGAAAGTAGAGCTCAACCAAAAGATCCCTGAGAAAACTAAAACCTCTCAAAAGGATACAGCCTACTTTTTACAGCATCAAATTTTAAAAATTTGAAAATTCCCTTTAATTATGAAATTTATGAAAATAGAAATCCAATCATATGTCATCCTAATTTTATTGTTGAATAAGCAATTTTACAAAGAGATCGAATTAGCATCGTTTACGATTTAAATTAATTACAAACTCTATAATCAAAGCTTGTAAGTAAAGTAAGTAATATTTTAGCTATGCAGAGAATTCAAATATTTTGATCTCTCTGCGCATAAGTTCCAGTTTTTTTTTCCCATTAAATTGTTCTTCAATGAACTCGGATGAATATTTCGTGGACAAATAAGGGTATTATTTATATGGATAATGTGATAAGTTATACAATATAATGGACAACTTAAACAGTTAAGGCCTGCTTAAACAGTTAAGGACAACTTAAACAGTCAATGATTTTAATTACATAGTTATTAAAATCATTGACAATGATTTTAATAACTATGTAATTTTTTCTAGAATAGAAGGTCATATTCATTTACCATATTGAAAAATCTACAAAACTTCCACCAGATACCCAAACAAATGTAAAATCGACATCAAAATTTGAAAATCTTTCCCTCCCTAGTTGATACTACATGATACTTAAATTGAGCCGTTTAACTTCAAGCATTAATGCCCTTCTTAACAAAAGGAATTAAGATATTATTAAATTAAGGTATTGCTGCTTATGAGACTTAGTGCTTTACGAACTTGCAATAGTAAAAATAATTAACAATGCTCATAACATTTTTTATAAGTCAAGATAATATCTTTGTTAATATCTTTGGAAAATTCTTTTCTCATTAGTTGCCACTATATGGTACTTAAAATGTGACTTTAAACATCAAGCATCACAGCAGTTCTTAACAAAAGAAATTAAGATACTGTTTCAATTGCTATTTATGATACTAATCATTTTACGAACTTGCAATAGTAAAAATAATTAACAATGCTGATGACATTTTTATAAGTCAAGATAAGATTTGATTATATCTTTATTAACATCTTTGGAAAATGCTTCTCTCCTCAGTTGCCAATAAATGGTACTTAAGTTGAGACTTTTAACTTTAAGCACCAAAGTCCTTCTTAACAAAAAAATTTAAAATATTGTTATAGTTGCTGTTTATGAGAGACTAAATGCTTTACGAGCTTGCAATAGTAAAAATAATTAACAATGCTCATAACATTTTTATAAGTCAAGATAAGATTTGATTATATCTTTATTAACATCTTTGGAAAATGCTTCTCTCCTCAGTTGCCACTAAATGGTACTTAAGTTGAGACTTTTAACTTCAAGCACCAAAGTCCTTCTTAACAAAAAAATTTAAAATATTGTTATAGTTGCTGTTTATGAGAGACTAAATGCTTTACGAGCTTGCAATAGTGAAAATAATTAACAATGCTCATAACATTTTTATAAGTCAAGGTAAGAATTGATAATATCTTTGTAAGAAGATAAAGAAAAAGATGGTGATTTTAAAGTGTAATTTTTCCCACTACTGACAACTATATTGCTTGCTTAAATAAAATTAATTAATGCAGGAAAACAATAATTGGTACACTAAATATTTTACTTATCTTGATTGAGAGGCTAATAAGGCAATAAAATCAAATAAATCAAATTCCCTTCATTCATCATATTTTATCCAACCCAAATACTCGAGACAAAAATCATTCAAAAAACAAATAAAAATGATATGATATCTAAAAGGAGCTAAAAGAGATAAGAGAAGTGAAAGATGAAAGTACGTGACTGAATCGAACAACACAAGAATGCAGGTGATGTAGTCACGAAACTCCTTTGACTGTCACATCTCCGTTAAAAGTATCTTATCTCATTCTTCTCCAGAGATCTCCACTTCACTGTCTCTTAGTTCTTGCATTTACTTTATTTGAAGAGTTTCGAAGATAATAATATTTGAATCATAGGAATTGTTTTTAAGTGAATAACCACCTGCTCTGTTTTGAATGTTTCTCACAAATTGTCAGTCCTGTTGTCTAAAATTTTTCATAGTTTTTCAAAAAAAAAAAAAAAAAAGAAAGAAAGAAAGAAACGACTGTTTATTATTTGAAATCAGATTTAAAATTATTTTATGTTAATCCCCATCTTATTTGTTTTTAGATTAATCTTAAAAGTGAAAATTTATTTTAAAAGTAAGAGAAAAGAAAATTTTCTTATGTCATGTTTATTTTGTAGAAATATTTATCTTTCAAATGCAACTAAACTTGCTTTAACTTAGGATTTTAAATGAAATCCTCTACTATATTTTTATGTGGTATTATATTTATGAAAGCTTAGTAAAATTAAGATATAATATTTATAAAGGAATGCATCTTTATAAATTAAGTTTCTGGAAGAAGACAGCAGAATTTTACAAATAATAACTGACACTTTGAACAAGGCGCTAAAACTCCTAATGCCAAGATTTGAAGCTGACTCAGTATTGTAATCTCAATTTATTTTTCATTTCTTTGTATAATTTTTTTAATTATCTTCCCTTTAAAATCAAAAATATTTGCCTAATTTACAATTAATAAATAGAACTATTAGGTTTAAATTTAATACACTGCAATCAAAATTCATTCTGTAATAAAATGCTTCATTATAAATCCAAAATATTCTTCATCACTATACTATTTTTCATTACTATTGATACATTTTTGTATGGTATATAATTCATAACGAATAAATTGGTATTATAATATCTTAAGCAACTTAAGTTTTAGAACTATGAGTTAGACTTGAGTTGATGTGGATGAAATATTTGATTGAAATGAACTGTCAAACGAAGTTTCGAACAATTACTGTCTGTAGCTTATTCACATTAAGCTAAGTTATATAACCAACTCTGTACGCAGAGTAATATTAGTTTTTCAACTATTTAAAGTTATGATTTACATGAAGAAAATTACAAACATTTTTTTATTTCTTAATAGTACATTGTTAGCCTTCATTATATTACTTTTTCTTTAATTTAATTTAATATATAATATTAACAATTTTCCATAATTCTCAAAAGTCATTGATTTTTTGAGTATTTATGAAATGAACATAACTTAAACATTGCTTTTCAACAATCTTGTTTAAAATTACCAAAATGAGACACATGCCAGTCTATTCTGTTATTATTTTTTAAATATATATCTTTATTTGATGCAAGTTTATTTTTATTTCATGAAAGATTTCGTTCATTCTCTGTTGATGCAATTACTGATATTGGAGGATTCTTCTTTATTTTGGATATATATCGAAAATTCTTTAATTTTTCTTTTCACAGTAAAACATAATTTTTATTATATTAATTACATAATAAAAATTATTTCTTTCCTAATTGGCATATAAAATTGAATGGATAAAAAGAATATTTATCTATCAGATGCTTACCATTTTTAATATAATATTATGTTCTACAATAAGTAATTTTAGAAGGAATTTTATTGTAAGCTATATCTAGAGATAAACTATATAATTTGTAAACAGATTTGTGTGTGTGAACTCTTAACAGTAAAACCCATTTTCAACAAAATACTTCGTAGAAATCAAATAAAAATTTTCTAAACAAATGTCTATTATTCAATATTTAACACCTATTATTCAACTTTGGCTGTAAATATATTGTTAAGTTACATATCATTACTTTTGTCATGTTTAGAATTATATTGATAGGCCATGGCAGACTAGGGTGGTGTTCGATTCCCAATTCTACCTAAGTGCGTGCTCGTTAATTTTGTGAAATCGAAAGTCCTGTGATCTGGCGTTGAGCAGCTATCACGTGTGTTATGGTGGTAGGAAATTTTTTCTTCTCGAGATCAAAGTCAAAATTAAGGGAGCGGATCCTCTGATGGTGCTGTTTATCGGAAGATCTGTAGACCAAAGAGATACTTTAAACTTCATGGTTCGCTGGTTAAGCGAAAGTTGCAACCCTACTGACTTAATTTTGCATAACCGTATCCAAAGTGAGCTTGACTTGTTAAAGTGTCATAAATAACAATAGAATTAAATATACTTCCTTAAATATTTCTTAATTTTTTTTTAAAGTTTTACTAAAAAATTATTATTTATTCATAATATACTAAATATACCTCTTTAGGGAACTACTATTTTTTTTTCTTCTGAAAAGACTTTTCAACATAAATTCTAAATAATCCTTTAATAATTAAGAATAATTAAAAAACTTTAAACGCAGTAAAATAAACGAACGTTAAAATGGTAAAACAACGTAATTTTTAAAATTATTCTACTTATAAATTCTTAAGATATAAGAAATTACATTTTACTTGAAGTCATAAGAAAAATTTAAAAAAAAAATTGATTTAAAAATTGAAATAGTTATAAAAAGACAATATATATATATTATATATATATATATATATATATATATATATATATATATATATATATATATATATTGTGTTTTTATATATATATATATATATATATTTTTATAACTATTATATATATATATATATCCATCGATTATTAATATTAGATTCAAATTGCTGTCAGGGCCAAGTCCGCTTCTTAAATGTGATAACAACATTTTCCAAATCCACCATCTTTTCAATTCATGGTAACCATCTCGCAAGTTACGAATAGGTAATGTCCTCGGGAACTTCAAAACACAAAAAATTTTACTCATTTTTTGAAATTGAAACTATATAATCTAATAAAACTGCCTTAACAACTACAATCTATTGAGAGTTTCAAGTGCCATTGTATATTGAATCTGTCTTCAAGAAAATTTTAAGAAATTAAGTAATAATCTAAGGAAATTTTGACACTCAACAGTAAATAAAAATTTATAATGTATTTGCTCAATCATTTTACTTTTTAAAAAATGTTCATTAACCTTAAGTATTGATTTATTATAAAATATAGTTACAAAAGAATAAAAATCATAATGTATTTGCTCAATCATTTTACTTTTTAAAAAATGTTCATTAACCTTAAGTATTGATTTATTATAAAATATAGTTACAAAAAAAAACTAAATATTACTTTCCTTGTAAAATTTTATTTATAAATACAAAAGAATAACAATTACATTAAATGCTTTGAAACATGTAAATGGGGAAATAAAAATTTCTATCATCACTGATTAATTGAAAGCCCTATGGAAGTAGCTGTTATTTGAAAAGAAAACAAAACTCAAGAAATCTTTTGGCTTTATTTGCACGTGGTAAGCAATTTCCCAAATTTATACAAATGTTTACTGAGAATTGAAAAAGTTGCATAAAGATTTGTAACAATATCATGATATCTAAAAGCTTTTAAACGTAAATTATGTGCTAAGTATTTATTCAAATTATTAAAGAAAGTATATTTTATCCAAAGAGTTATTTCATATTCCTATATTAATCTATAACATTAACAACCTTCCAATCTACAGGAGGCATAATGATTACATTTATAAAAATTATTGATGAAGAATTTCATTTTGCTATTCAAAATAGTCATAATTGCTCATATACATATGTATATATATACATATATATATATATATATATATATATATATATATATATATATATATATATATATCATAATATATCATATACATATATATATATATATATATATATATATATATATATAACAAGATCAAAGTGAACCAAATATTACAATTAGGTTGTTGTTATTGCTTATCTCATGAGCTTAGCAAAGCTCTAAATCAGGACTATGAAATTTGTCACTCTTAAAATATCTAAAACTAAAATCGGGCGTGTTGTTGTTTCACCAGCATGCTTCCTTGTACCTAGCCCTGAGCCGGCTCTACCAGTTAGATAAAAACATCCGGTGGAATCTTAGTAATTTTGAAGTAGGGAACAAGTAGAAGACCCCCAATACTTGGCCTGCCACTCCAAATGTATCATTTCACATGAAGGACATTGCAACCACACCCAGTTTTAACGTGACACAGCCGCCATTAGCGATACGACTGTGATTCGAATTCACTACCTTCCAATAATGACAACGAAGCCCTAACCAACCAGGTCACAGTGACCCTTTTTTTTTTGGTTTTGTGAAGATATCAATTCTGGAAAGTCCCAAATAATTCAGAATAGGATCAGGAGTGGCCATTTTGTCCTGCTTATATCTGGGGAATCGAAGCCAAGTCTGCCTTTTGTCTATGTGTGCTCCACTCATTACTTTTTGACCACAGAAATTGCCTTAATTCCTCATTCTATGATTATGTCACAATAAGGTTAATTTTGTCTTACAAATTATGTATAAAAAGTGCACTATGAACATTATTATCTCATATATACATTAATATCCAGCTAAATGTGTATTTTACATGCATAGCTACAGATTAAGTAGTTGAAAATTTGCTATAATATGCTCCAGCCTGTATCTTCGAAAAAATTAGGAAAACTCAGAAAATTCCAAGTATCCATCTTGTCGGATATGCTGGAAAATATCAAGTACACAATAGTAATTTTCCATTATTAAGAATATTTTTAATCAAACCTTATTTTTTTTCAGTTTAAAAAATAGAGTTTGGAAATATTGTTACGATAAGTTATTCTAAAATTTCAATATAAATTTGTGATTAAATAAAGAAATATATTTCGCAAAACTATACTCATCCAATGAAATTTAGACTAGAAATTATTTTAAAAGATAACACGACTGTTTTTGGTGATAAATACTTGAAAATAAATATGATTTTATAATGTGCAGGCACTACATATATTTTACCGACCACATGTTTATTTCTCAAAGAACATAGTAATAACTTCTTTTTACAAGGCGAAATTCATTGATAAATATTTTTTTATTATTTCTATTTTAAAAAAAAATAGAAATAAATGTCATAAAATTTTATGATATATATTTCATGTAATAAAACATGTAACTCATGCCATAAAAAGCATACTTTTCTAGACATGCAGCTGAATCATTTGCTTCAAAAGTAATTTTACAATATCCCAACATTCGGAAATGAGAGAACTCAATTATAACATAAATATTTCCTATTTAACTCAGTAGTTCATTACTTTCTGAAACAATTTCATAATTTCCTATCTTTGCACTATGTTTAGCTTTACAACACATCTTAGTTAGCATTTTCTACAAGAAAGTGTCAAAAAAATCATATAAGATAAAATTTAATTTAATAAAAACCTGCTGACATATCTAAAAGTCGCTATTGAAACAATACTTGTAAAGGATTCTGAATTAAAGAAAATTAACCGTAATGTGTAATTATAAATTTAATTTGAAAACAAATTGTTCGTCTTGGAAAAGTTCGTCTAAAATAAAAAGTCTTTTTTTTTTCAGCAAATTTATAAAAAAAGATTTTTAAATGTCACAAATCCATATTTTTTTATAAAAAAAATATATATATATTTAATAATTATCATTGAATTACTAAAACATTTAGCTGAATAATCAATTTTTAATTTTTTAAAGTAAAGTTTATTATTTAACAGTACTTATATATACATATATATATATATTAACTTTTGGAAAGAATCGGAGGAAATCATAAACTATAATCCAAAAATCATTGTATACAACTACAAAATTAAAAATCAGGCTTTCTGATAAACTACAAAACTAATTATCTATCTATCTGTTTATCTATCTATCTATCTATCTATCTATATATATATATATATATATATATATATATATATATATATATATATATATATATATATATATATATATATATATATATATATATATATATATATATATATATATATATATATATATATATATAAATTAGTGCAGCTCTTTTTCATTTCAATTTTAAATAAAATATATTTTTTTTATATATTATTAGGTTTTAAAGAGGAGTTTTAAAATGAAGGAAAATTATTTTTCAAATTCTCTTACTATTTATTTTATACGCGCAAGCCTTATTCCCCAAATGTACATCTTTTAAAAAATTATCTGATGTTTTTGCTATTTTCTTTTACAGATATTTGCAGTCCGTTTTGCACAAAATTTAATTACAAAACTTGTCAAAATCTAATATTTCCAGAATCGTTCACATACTTCTATATAAAATTTTAACATTGTATTATAATATATATTCTTATACTTACAAAGTCAACTTTTTACCTATTAAGGACTAAAAAGCATGTTGTAACACATGTTGCCAACCACATAAATTTTGCTATTACTAACCATTATTTCAGTGCTGCCATCTATCGACTTCTTTCTTAAATAGTTTTTCCAATATATTCGAGAATTTTATATAGAATATATTTATTAATAATTCTTAATTCGATGGAAAATAAAATACTTTCAAATATAGATTTTAACAAAGTCACTAAAACAATAAATGAATGTTTTAACACAAATAATAACTCGAATTTAAAAAAAAATTTTTGACTTAAAAAAAATAACATATTCCTTGTAAACCATTTATCGTGATATTATTTCAAAATTAAACCAGTATAGGGGTTCTTAAGAAATGTTTAAATTTTCAAATACTTTTCTCGAATCATAACAAGAATGAAAATTAAAACTATTGTAACTTGTACATTTTTTTAAGTAGTAAATTCTTAATTTATTTTTCCTTCATTATAAAAATATAAGATATTTAATGTATGAAATTATTATGATTTAATTCTTATAGCAGTTTATTTATGATAAGGAGGAATGAAAATACTTTGAGCTAAATTCTTTATCAATTTTTCTTATTTATACTATATTTATTTTATTCTTTTTTCTTATTAAATAAACCATGTTTTTTTTTTTTTTTTTTTTTTTTTTTTTGTATTTATACCTAGCATGAAGCCTTGTCTAATATTATATGATTTACAAGGACACACAATAATCGAACGTAAATGAAATTAAAATGCTAAAAATACTTCAAAAATTTGTATTATCTATCAGTAAAAAAAATTTGTATTTGAAATAATCTGTAATACATGCTCTTAAAAATCAAGCAAATAAAATTATACATTCAGTTTTGTTCAATCAGAAAGAAAATCTAAAATATTTAATTAATTATTGAAAATTAAAAAATATTAAATTTTTGCTGAAATATAAAATAATAGCTTGATATTATTTTTAAATATTTTTTTAATATACAATACAATATTATTGTTATTAATGAAAAATATTAAAAATAATCGTTCTATACAAGAAAATAAGGATTTCATACCATAAATATGACTGTTTTAAATATGAGATACTTTTTTAACATTTCTTCTGTACATAGCTATTTTTAATATTATAAAGGAATTTTTCTTGATTATTATAAATTAAGTATATTAATTATTATTAATTATTTTCTCTGTGAATAATTTCATAGTTTTCTTACCATTATCATTAAACCAAGAATAAATATTCTAAAAAAGTTACAAGGAATTATTCTTTACAATAAAATAACTTTAACTACATTGTTTACCATTTTGTAACAAATGAACTTTATTGACATTTTGTTATGCCCACACAATAAAGAGCACCATTGGTATGCAAGTTTTTGTTCCAATTACAATAGAGAATAAAAAATTTTCCGTTAGCGCCATCTCTCGGCATATGTTAAAACTGTGCTTGTGTTAAGAAATTTGATTCCTGTTTTATCAACTCAAATGAAAACTAAAGGATTAATTAAGGATATATAGTTGTAAGCATAATCCCACCACAAATTTACTTATGCATCATTTGAAATGTCAATGTAATATAATTGTTGTAAATAATTTTCATAGAGAGATTTAAATCCACTACCCTTACTCTATTAGTCAAATGAAGCCATGTATTGTCAGTTCTTTTATAAAAAATACTAACATTTCTCATAAATTTTTACTGGAAATGTGGCATGTTGTCAAGCTTTATAAACATTAAATCAATAATTCAATCATTAACCAGGATTCGAAATTTTTCATCTGCTTCAAACTTGCAGTTCAGACAAATGAACTTTTAACCAATATTTGAACCATATGGAAATAATCTGAGTATTTAATTTCTATTGTTCATAGCGGTGAATTTTCTTACAAATAAAAGTGAACACTATTATGACTTCAGATATATTTTTAATTCAGATAAAAAGATCTTCCAATAAAATGACACAAAAAATTATTTGAGACCGGAAAAATGTCAGCTAAAGTATTGGAGTTAAGTATTGTTTCAAACATCAACAGAAAATTTAGAAATTCTTCTTGGGAGAAAATATATGTTTCATATTAAATTTCATTTAATTTAACATTACACGAAATAAAAAGTTATAAAAACATTAATATTCCATTTATTATATTCATTTACACAGTATCAACAATTTCTATCATACAAAATATTTAGCTTATGTATGAATTAAGCAAGGGAAGAATTATTATTTATTTTTATACAATCAAAAATTATTTATTTTTATTTCAAGTTTATATTTTAGGACTAATATTATTTTATTTTTAGTTGAAGTTACAAAATTAAGAAATAGAAATATATGAATATTTCTAAGCATATCTATGGGTATGCAGTATAAAATTATATTAATTTAAATACTAATTCCAAAGAAATTTATTAAATTTCAAAAATTTACAAAGAAACAAATTTTTATTACTTTATTATTTACACTATAAATTTCATACGTTTTAAAAGTATTCAAATAATTCAAAACTATATGTAAATAATTTAAATTGCTTATTGCCAAGAAAGAATACTTAGAATATGTTTGTTTTAAAAAATATCTTAATAATAAATCCTAACTTATCCAACGTCTGACAAAAATTAAATCTCATTATCTCCAAAAAAGACAAGGTAATGCAAATAAAAGGTTCGGCAAAAGAATTTTCTAATTTAAAGTTATGCAAATTAATAAAAATATTTTCCTCTATATGCTTTTGGAATATCGAAGCACTAAAAGAATATTGTTTTTAGAAAATATAAAAAAATTTAGTAAAATTTTATGTTGATAAAAAAATAAAAAGTACCACAATTATAAAATTATATTTAATCATTTTTGGATATTTTTCCCCTCGTTATAGTGATTAGTGTTAGAAATAAAAAAATACAAATATTCGTTTACTATTTAATAAAGCATTTAATATTTTAATTTGTGTGCGAGAAAAGTTACTTTAACTTTTCTCGCACAACGTTAACAAAATTTGGTTGTTAAAATTCATTGTTTTTCAACCTAAAGAAAGCTAATCTTATTTCTTTTTTATTTATAATTTTAAAAATTTACCGTTTTAAAGAATAACACATGTTTAAATAATCTTTTTTGTTAGGAGATGGCAGCACTACTGTTAAACTGTGGTGTTAAATTGTGTTTTTTTTTTTTTTTTTTTTTTTTTTTTTTAAAAACGAATAAAATTAAATGTCTTTTTTTAAAATAATGAACTTGAAATTGATTCATTTTCAACTCATAAATTTTGCTAAATATAGTTTCCCAAACAAAGCTTGACAAAATTTTTTGTGTTGCTATTTTTATAAGACAAACTCCAAATAAAAATTTTAGTTAAAATAAAGGCTTTAACTTAAATTTTATTTCACAACTTCACATTAAAATTAAATTTTTATTTTGACTTCAATAAAAATCATTCATAGTAAAATATTAAAAATTTACTAAAGAAGTGTGAAGATGTGAAAAATTTCTTAATTTCATAATTATATTTTTAAATCTCATAATCTAAGAAAAAACAATGCAAATTTAATAAATATTCATAATGATAAAGATAAAAAAAAATGCTTACTTAAAAAGTAAGATATTTTCAAAAACAAAGTAATTGCTTTTTAAAAGTTCATTTAATTTTGAAATATTTTTATTAATTTCTCTCATAATTTGATTATTTGGAGCACATAAAAAATTTGTACTAGCTCTACATATTTATTTACTATATAATGGAGAGATAAAGAAATTAATTTTTTTTACAATTTATTAGAAATTTAGTTGTTGCAACTGTAAAATTAAGTTTATCACCAACAGTGCAATCTATGTGAATTGAATACTTTCACTTACATAACTATGGCTTATTCTTACTTAAATCATGATTTATTCTTATTAAAGCGATTAATAATCTGAACTTAATCATTAGGAAAAAATGATTCTTAACAACTTGTGATTAATTCAAAATTGCTTGATAAAACTATTTAAAGTATTTAATATTATAAGAGAGATATTCTTTTAAATATATCCAAGCTTTATAATATTCTTTACAAAAAAAACATAATCATCTAATGTTGTGAAGAGCTTACATTGCAAACTTTACAAAAAGTTATTTTATAAAATCTTATTAATACAATTTTTAGGAAGTATGACAAATAGTTGAATGTAATGAAATTATTTTCACGATTTTCAGCAAATGTTTTCTACAGTTTTATGTTATTTAAACGTGATAATTTTTAATAAAAAATAATAAGAGCTATAATTAGTAAAACTTATAATTTTACAAGAATATTTTAGTTCTTTAACAGCATTGAAGCTTTAAAAAAGTGCATTATTAATTTTAATTAAAATAAGGTAGAATATTGTTTGAAATTATTATTTTTATCAAATATGTTCTGAATATAATTAGATACTATACACTACTTTCAATATATTAAGTTGAATTTCTTTTTTTTTTCTTAAGAACTTAAATAATTAAACATGAATTAGCATCCATTTTTGGTAAAATCGAAATTTTTTAGCAAAAATAAAATATTAAAATTGAATAGTCGTAAAAATATTTACGAATAAAGATCCTTTTTTCCATTTTTAGTTTCGAAGCAAGAAATTAAAATTTTTTAAATATATTCTAGCCTCAGTAACTTCCACATCAAAATGTAAATCTACGTGACATAGACTATATTTAAAAATAAGCAAATGAACAATTTTCATGCACGATTTGTTTAAAAAATAAATACGAAATAATTTTTTATTTAAACACTTTTATTCGTTTAAAATAGAGCAAATGATCGCTTACATAATTACATAAACATTTTCATGACACATTGAGAAGCATTCTTTCATTTTTAGACATCAGAATCCTCAGATTAATGTAAATGGAAGAATAGAATGTAGAAATATTTTCTGGTTTCTTTCTAAGTTTTTCAAGATGAAAAGGATTAAGATCTATAATATTTTAAAACATTTATATATAGAATATGTGCCGGCCAACTTGTCTAGTGGTCAGCGTGCCTGACTACGGATATGGAGGTCCTGGGTTCGAATCCCGGTTCAGGCATGGATGTACTTTCTCTATCCTGTCTTTGTCCTTTCCTTGTGCGTGTGAATGAAGTATGAATGATGCATACCCTAAAAACGGGTCATTATGGCATGTGTGAAGGTTCGATGTTGGCCTACCCCATGTGGTGCACCCGGGGCAACGCCTCGGCGGCTAAGAGGTCGCTGTATCTGGCCGATTCCTTGGTATCATAGAACAATAAATTAATAGACTCTTTTGCAGTTGCAACTGTCTATAATCTGCCATTGGAAAAAATATTAGAATATATTTATTCTAGAATATAAATGTAATTTTAAGAGTATTTGGTAATAAATCTATATTTTCGTCACTTTACTTATGCATATCTTTTGATGAGTATGTAAAACATCTTACTTACGGATTGAACTAAATATGCTTAAAATTTATTTCAATCAAATACTATTCATCTTTTTGTGAGTTGTTTAATGTTTATCATAAATTCTATCAGGTATAAATTATCCTGGACTGAAACAAAAACTCCTTCAAAATCAATTCTTATATTAATCAAATAATCACAACTCTTTCTCAGATTAAGCTTTTGTCACGGATTTAAAGTAAACACCTATGAGTTCAACTTACAATGACTAAATTCTATCTATATTGCGGTGTTCAAAATAATTTCAATAGAAACGTACATCTATAAAACTTTACTGAGTTTCGTGAAAATATTGAAATTATTAATGCTTTCAATTTCTGAAGATAATTTCAAAATAGTTTCAACAGTATTTTATTAATATCAAAAACGCCTCTAATAAAAATAATACAAAATGGTAAAAAGACAAAAAAACTAGTAATAAAATAATTATTGTTAATCCTGCAATCTATTGAAAATTGCTTAAAGTTTTCATTTCACGATGTAATTAAAATTTTCACATCAAAAATATAGAAATGCTCATAATATATTTAGTCAACAACAATGTAATGGATCACTTGTAATATCGTTGCTACTTAATTCTATACTTCAAAATGATCTTGTATCAATTGATTTCCTATTCATGTTACTGCTACATATTTAAATATTACTCAGAACATATTTCAAATTAAGAATTCGAAAATTTTTTAGAATGAATTTATTCCTCTCATCAAGAATTTCAATTTCGAAAAACATTCAGATTATCCATCATGTAGAACAGCAGAGCGTGACATCTGTGGTATCATTTTAATCGCTTTTTTTGGCTTTCCCATCTAATCAAAATCAATCTCCACAACTTGTGCAAGTGAGATGAGTGGCTCCCCGAAGTTCATTTATCCAACCCGCAGAACAAAGATGCCGCTGCAATCATTCCAGCGATTCATTTGTTTTCATTAGGGTCTGTGTTTGTTAAGTCAGATCCAAACCATCCAGAGATCCATTCCAGAAGAGGGTGACGGGATGAATAAGTGTTTTAGCGCTCAATGAGGGCGTTTCATTGTCCATAACCGTAACCGGAGCTGACAGAAAACCATGCCTCAAGACAAGCTGACGCTTAGTTATGGATCATTTACAAAAAATGTAGATAAAAAAAAGAAGAAAAATAATATAAAAATTTAAGATTCCATCTTGACTTCTGGAAGAATTCTTTTTTAAGTAATTTATTTTTGGGAATAATATGAAATGCTTTCTATAATTGTTTTTCATGAGTTTGTAGTTACGTATTTATAAGAACAATTTGCATCGATGAATATTCTTCTGAGATAATGATATTTTTAATATTACATTATTCAACATATTCTTTTAATTTATCGTTTCTTAATAATTAATAATTTTAGGCTATGAAAACTAATTTTAAAATATTTTGAAATTAAATTTATATGATCATTTACAATGTAAACAGCTTCAAATTGAAATAAAAATAATTGCAAATTCCTTCTATTAAGTTATTGAAGCAATAATACATATTATATATATGTGTGTGTGTGTGTGTTAAAAAAAGTTATTTTTACAACACTTCATAAAATTTCAAATAATTTAAAGTCTTTTAGTTATTTATTTACCAGAATATTTGAGATTTCAAATATTTATGTAGTCGCGTGTGAACTATGTAATTTTAACTGTGCTTTATGTATTAATTTATAAGTAACTATATGTATAATTAGCTGTTTTTATAATTTTCATTTGTTTATTCCTTCAATTTCAGTTAGATGGTTGTTTCATTCATTTCTTTTTATTCAGGTGGGTTTTTTTCATTTGTGTTTGTACTTCAAATTTTATACATCTGGCTGTTCTTAGAGTTAATCTTACTAAACATAAATAGTATTTCATTGAAGCAAGAAAGCATTTTGAAGCTGTGATAATATGCACACATGTTCATGAAATGAGAATAGTGCTACAATTAAAGCTGCAAAAAAAGGGATTTATTTATAAAGTCAAAGTGCTAAGCAAATGAAAATGAATAAAAGAAATGGTGTAAGTATTATGCCAGGTAAACAAACTACGACTGCAGCTTTCTAAAATACTTACACTACATATTATCTGCATAACATCTGAAGAGTATGTTTTTAATATGACAGTTATGATATAGTATGTATCGCATACGAATAAATACAGCCAGTACAACACCAAAATATGCTGACAGTCACACTATCGATCTGCGCTTGACATAGACAACTCCATTCAGCAAGCAATGTTCTCCAAAGATTCGGTACAGGTACTGAGGGTGGTAGAATGCACTTCTGTTGTAGGCATGTCCCACGCATAATCTGTCGAATTCAATTCCGTGAGAATGCCAGCCATTACATACTAAAGATATTTTCCGATTAAAGGCAGTCATTGGCAGTGTTCGAACTGTGAAGATGAGCATCATCCTCCTTAAACACAAATGCAGCACCCACTGCATTCCTAAGCAAACTAACATGCAGTTCCAGATTGCTGTTCTGATAGGGCTCCTCTGTCATGATTCCGATCTGAATCGGTATATCTTTTCTGGAGTCCAGTATGATGCCTCTCCTCAGTGAGTACATCTGAAGCGCATTAACAGTGGCATTTATTTGATATTATCTTGTTAGTACTAGTTACCTTGAGTTCTTTATATGAACGCCCAAGGTGAATTGGAGTGCAGAGTAAACCTCGACTAATTGGAAAACATGACACAAGCAAACTGGGGCAAAGTTCATATTGCATGTTCTTTACTTCAGGCTAACCGCTAGGGACAGTGATTTGCAGTGAGAGAAACACATCTAACAAATCTGTAAACATATGGACCCTACTATCCCAACCGTCTCTACACAGTGAAATGGTTATACCTATGACTGACGATGACTGATGTGACAGATCAACTGCTGTCCTTCGTTTGTTTCTTTTGGCATATACTGACTGCTAAACACCTGCCGTCATTTGGTGTTATAACTCGTGGGGGGGCTTAAAGTATGACATATCCATCGTCTTGGGATTGTTGCCAAAGCCTAAACATGGCACTTTGAGGATTCATCTGCTTAAATTGCATTTCAGAAGGAAAATTATTCTACCACATCCACATCTTCTATATCATACCTATGTATTAGAGGTACTGAGCACAGTACGGACCTGCTTTGACATAAGTCCTTAAATATGCCACACTCTTACGATCTTGTCATTGTGGTGTATTTGCAAGTCATCCACTAATTTACAACTGTCTGGGCTATTTCTACAGAAGGCATTTTCTTAGTCCGATTTCCGTTTACTGCTGGGTTATCCTTACTTTTATCAATATGTGCGTATTTGAACTATAAATGAGATAAAATAAAAATATATTAAAATGTTATGTTACAGCTGTGAGATTAAAAATTTAAAATTTGAATAACGATGCTTACAGATAGAAATCAATAAATCCTTAAAACTAGAAAGATTTACAGATTGTTGGTAAAGATTTAATAAAAATTCCCCAGTGAGACATATTCTGTAAAAAAGTTAGCATCTCATTAATTTTATAAGTTGTAAATTAGATATATTACTTTTTTTCCTCACACAATATAAAACAAAATATATCGCTTCATATAAGGTAGAATTCATATTCCTGATTCATATTTTTGATACAGTGGTATAATTGACTTGTGTGTGAATTTTAAATATCGAAATAATAATTCCCAAGATATAACCTGGAAATAAGAAGCGGTGCAATCTGGTTTCTTGATTTCCATTAGCAATCACAAGACAGATATTGAAGTTATTGTAGACAAAATTATTGCTAACCACCATATAAATAAATTAATGCAAACTGCGCTTATATTACTAATAATTACCACTCAAAATATCTTTTCCAAAAATGTACTCATCTCTATATTAATCTTATTAAAGAGAACAGATCTTATATTGTTTCACGATCATCCCTTAAATTTTGCAGACACCTGATTTTACCGACTTGTGATTTCAGATAAACCAGGAGACAATAATTCAGTGTCAAACAAACAAAAATTAAACTGGGTGGCACATTATGTCAATAGACTTTACACAATGTATTTATAATTTAAGTCATTTCACAAGTTTAAGATTTATAAATTTAGAGATAAGTTATAATTTATAAATTTATAGATAAGGTATATTATAGATAAGTAGTTTCACAAGATTAATATTTTGTTATATCTGTAGATTTAAGAATGTATTCAGTTCATGATAGCTATGTTTTTTAGTGTAATAGACATCAAAAATGTTTTAAACTGTACTTCATTTTCTATAATTTTTGAAGTAATATTATATAGTTTTCTACCGTATTTTAAATGTTTTTGGATGCGAACTTGTTTTAGTTCTAATGTAATAATATTTATAAAAAAAATAGTAAAAAAATGATGTGAAAATTTTGCTAAGGAAACTGATTTAATAAAACAAATATGTATTTGAAGAAAATTCTTAAATTTATTCATTAAAAATATTTTAAAATAAAATTGAAAATTTTAGCTCAACGCTTTTATTAAAAAAAATGTACTAGCATTAATTTCTGTAAAACAATTTTTGATTTTTAGTTTTTCATTTCACTCTTTGTTTTCTCATAAATTTGTTTCAAACATAATATCTCAGATTGTAAAGTTTTAAATATTCTTATTAATAAAATGCAGTCCTTTAAGTAAATCAATGTATATTTTTATTCAAAAAGAGGAAAGTTATTCGTTTATATTAAGTGCAAATTAATGAATTTTAGAAAATTCAATTTTCAATTGTTCTTATATTTGTGTTCCACTATTCTAAAATTTTCATCACGAAAGTTTATTTTTTCTTTTTCGTATTTTTAAACATAATCATTCCCTCTAAAATTTCAAAGGACATATCCTATATTTAAGAGAGCATTTTAGAATTAAAAAAGTGGTTTCATATAAGCGAGCATTTTTATTTGAATTTTTATTTAATTTTTCTCAATAAATAAATGAAATATTAATCAAAAAAAGCAGTTTGTATTTGTGAATGTAAATATTTCTTAAAAAAATGTTTGAAAAAATATGCTGTAAAAAGAATATTAAATGCATGAAATGAGCTAATATTATTATTATTATTTACTTATGATAAGCAAACAGTTTGTCAAAAAAATTATACATTTGATTAAAATGCTGATTTAAATGCAAAGTTCAAAAATGTGTGAAACATGAAAGCACTTCATCTTGCATAATTGAAGTAATTCGAAATATTATTTCAAATATGTTCTATGTGAGTGAGAAAATAATGAATGTAAATTCAATGAATTAATATTTTCATCTCATGCTTTACAATAATTATGAAACATTTTCTTCTTCTTTTAAAGAGAATATTAACTGTAAAATTGTACAATTAGTTAGAAAAAAGTTTCTATTAAAACAGTTTATTTAATTTAATTAGATTTGAAAATAGTTTAAATTAGTTGGATCAAAAAAGAATCTAATAAATTCGTTATGCTTTTACGCATAATATTAATAATCATAATAATCATGATATGCAAAGCAATCCCATTCATCATGACTATTCTGGAAGAGATAACCGACATAGCGAGCTTGGCTATAGCGAGAGCATAATTCAACGATTTTGTTGCAGGTTCTTGTACAAGTGTCATAGTAACAACAGCAGATCAGATAACTAGAGAATTTTCTTATTTCCTCAAACAAGAAAATTGTATGTGTGAGCTTATTTATAATAAAGTAATACGTCTGTTTGGAAGATTACTGAAATAAATAGCATTAACTAATGAGCATTTATATTATATTTTTCTATCTTGTAAATTATTCTCTATTTTTGCTAACTTTCATAATTTTACTTAACTAAATGTTATTTAATAAGTGGATGAAAAATTATTGATTTAAAAAAGGGACATGCGTTTTTCACAGACGAAATTCAAAATTTTCTGTACCTGTAATGTGTTTCTGGGATAACTTAATCTTAAAGAAAGACAAAACGTTTTTGCAAGACCAAATGTTTTAAAATTAAAATAAAAACTATTCTTATAAAAATAAATTAATAAAAAAAATACATGACAAATGAAGTTTGTAATGTGTCAGTTTAAAAACTTAACTTGTTTAGGGAACATAACCTTTACCTTGAAATAATGAAATCATAGTTTATATAAATTTAGATTTCTTATTCTTTTAGAAATCAGGTAAGAGATCAAGGGATCTGTTCCAAAATAGGTATAAACTTCATTACTTGACCACGGCTCAAAATCCTGAAACTGTAGACTCATTTTGTGTCACGCCCTCGGTTAAAGACATATGCTATAATTTAGCCTAATCAAATCGCTTAAATTCAATCATAACCGTCTTCAAAGCAAAGTATTTTCTACAGAGAACAAAAACTTTACCTTTTAATTGAAACAATAAATTCTATTCCATGAGGTGTGTACTGGAGGTTTTATGATTTAATTTTTTTTAAGAGAGTTCTCTCTCATTTAACTAACGTTTTACTCACAAGTTCGTTCTCAAAAATATTTTGGAGGTAGTTTTCAATATAAGTTATTGAATCGGCTGGAAATAAAATAAATAAGTGAAGTTTTCTATACGAATACTTAGATTTGATTGTAATATTTTATTGAAAATTAATTTGTAATTATTATTATTATTAATTACGCATATCCCGCTATTTTATTATAATATTATTAACGAATTATTTTATTTACTCACAATTTATTGACTTTTATTAGCATTATATTTTTGATATACTTAAAAAATTTCAGCTTTGATTATTAGTCACATAAAATTTATTTACAAATAAAACAAAAGCTTTCATTAAAACCCAGTTTAAATCGTAGGTATTAAGAGGCGTTTTCAATGTCTTATTTAATATCATATACCGACTTGAACAACCTAGTAAAGGGCTGATTTAAAAAGCCATGCACCAATTTCCTGATATAGAAATTTAGTAATAATCTATACCATAAAAATTCACACATCTATATTGATCATGATCAAGACATTACTAATGATTGTAAAATATGTAATGATTACTAATGATTGTAAATGAAATCTCAATGTATAAAATGAAATTAAATTAAAAGGCAAGGAAATAGTAATTTCATTTGTACATAGATGGAGACACTATGTAAACACAGAATAAAATTTTTAAATTGATCGTTTTCATTTACACTGACTTAATATATCAAACACACACTATAATAAAAACAATCTTTAAAAAGAAAACTTCTTATAATAACTTATTATTTATACTAAACAATAACTCCTTATTTTTAGATTAAAATAAGGAATTTATATAAGAAGAAATTAAGTAAATTTCAATTTCAAAATATTTTTTAGAAAACGAAATTTTCTTCTTGGCTCTAATAACTTTTACAATCTGTCATTCTTTTACTGTACTCTATTCCTTTTAAATTCTACTTTTCAAGGGAACTAATTGCCTAAATAAATGAGAATCCGAATTTAGTTTCTCCTGAAAAATTATATGTATAAATAACCATTATTTTAATTTTGGATTGAATGTGATAATAAAAGCAGTATTTTTCACCAAAATTTAACAATTTCCTTTTTTTATCCAATATAAGGCTCGTTATAGACAAATGATTATCAAAATTAATTTTTTTATTAAAAGAAATTACAAACTTCAGATTACATTAAGGTCTTCATTAACAGTAAAATTAAGAGTACGTACGTAATAAAATGCTAAAAACAATAAGAGACAAATTTTATCTTTGTCCTTTTTGTTAAATATTTTATATACGGTTTTTTTCTGATACTTTAACAAAAATTTATTAAATAAGCTTAGAATTTTTATTTAATAATTCTGAAGACCATTTTAAAGTAATGGACAAAAATCTGTGTGAATAGAGAAAGTTTTCATTTATATGTGCATTATAAAATTGTTTCACCTGACTGAGGCACTGGTTTTTAATAAAAAATTAAATTGAAAATATATTGTGAAGTTCTCTGAATTTATTAATCTATTAAAAATGTGTTAATAAACAAGAAATTAAATACACTGACACTTGAAAAAAGATTTTTCTTTATTTCATAAACGATAATAACTTAGGATGGCAGCTTAACTTGATGTAATTTTGAATGCACTAAGACATCATATTTGAAATATGCACAATAAAACTTGATCATGATTTGTAATTTATATTTTTTGTTTCTCAAGAGTTTCTTCTCAGGAATTCATAATACCTCCTACATCATTTCAAAGATATCCTTATAATAGAACTTTTTACAATAAGAACATCTCAAACAGTACTATTTCATTTCACAGACATTAGCGATAGAAAGTTTTGAAATAGTGATACCGACCGCAAACAAAATTTCTCTAATTGCAACCTTCTAAAATCATTATTCTAGGATTTATATTTTTCACCAAGATTTTAAGTGAAATTAATATATATATATAGATATATATATATATATATATATGTATATATATATATATATATATATATATATATATATATATATATATATATATATATATATATATATATATATATATATATATATATATATATATATATATATATATATATATATATATATATAGATATATCTTAAGACTTAAATACACTACAGGCCATTAAAATTTCTACACCAGGAAGAAATACAGATAACAAAATGATATTTATTGGACAAATATATTATACTAAAAATAAGAAGTGATTAAATTTTCAAAAAATTTGGCTGGATAGATCCTGAGATATCAGTACCCAGAACAACCACCTCTGGCAGTAATAACAGCAGTTATACGCCTGGGTATTGAATCAAACAGAGATTGGATTGCATGTGCAGATACAGATGCCCATGCAGCTTCAACACGGAGCTACAGTTAATCAACTGTAGTGACTGGCGTTTGGTGACGAGCCAGTCTCTCGGCAACCATTGACCAGACGTTTTCTATTGGTGAAAGATCTGGAGAACGTACTGGCCAGAACAACAGCCGAACATGTTCCATATCAAGGAAGGTCCGTACAATACCGGCAACATGTGGTCGGGCATTATCCTGCTGAAACGTAGGGTTTCGCATGGCTGGAATAAAGGGTAGAGCCACGGCTCGTAACACGCCAGAAATATAACGTGCACTGTTCAAAGAACCGTCAATGCGAACAAGAGGTGACCGAGACGTGTATCCAATGGCAACCCATACCATTACCATGCCAGGTGATGGGCCAGTATGGCGATGACGAATGCACGCTGCCAGTGTGCGTTCACAACGATGCCGCCAAACACGGATGCGAACATCATGATGCTGTACACAGAACCCAGATTCATTTGAAAAGATGACGTCTCGCCATTCGTGCAACCAGGTTCGTCGTTGATTGCGGACACCATTGAAGGCGCTCTTGTCTATGACGCAGCGTCAAGGGAATCCGCGGCCATGGTCTCCGAGCTGAGAGTCCATGCTGCTGCAAACGTCGTCGAACTGTTCATGCAGACACTTGTTGTCTTCCAAACGACCCCGTTTCTTGACTCAAGGGCTCGTGACGTGGTTGCACGATCCATTACGGCCATGCGGATAATATGCCTGTCTTCTCGGCAGCAATACTGCGTTAATATAAACCGCAATCCCGGTACGCTACAATTCGACCTTTATCAAAGTCAGAAACGTGCTGGTATGCATTTCTCCTTCTTACACGAGGCATCACAACAACTTTTCACCAGGCAACAACGTTCAAATGCAGTTTGTGTATGAGGAACCGGCTGAACAATTTCCTCATTTAAACACAATTTAGGTGTCGCTACTGGCGCCTGCTTTGTCTGAATGCGCCGAAAAGCTCATCATTTGCATATCACAGCACCTTCTTCCCTTCGTATAAATTTCACGTCTGTAGCATGTCGCCTTCTTGGTGTAGCAATTTTAATGGCCAGTAGTGTATATTATAATTGAGATAGTTACTTTTTATCTACATTCCGTGTGCTGTTATCCAGTTTGATACATGTATCATATCTTCATCATCATAATTTTAATACTAACAGATGTTCATTAATCAGAAACTAATGAACCTAAATATGTATATCTAATGAAATAGCCTCTCAGTGATTCAAAGAAGACATAAGAACACTGAAACTTTTACCAAATTGAACTTTTTCAGTCATAAAACATGTATTATACTACTGAAGAAATAAACTGTCACATATTCTGAAGCCACTTATAACTATATAGTAATGCTCGAATTAGGTATTCTAATTGGTACGGTACTTAAGCAACGCACCATTTCAATAATAATAATCGAGTCACTTAATTAATCACTTTATATCAATATTTTTATACAGTAAATGTGATTTCTTACCTCAATATGAACGAGACAGCCTTGACCTTGTTGGTTAGACGTCTTTCGCGAGAGGTCTGAAAATAGTTAAAGCCCTGTTACTTCAAATTCCTTCTTTAATCGAAAAACATATACGTCTTGTGTCAGTATTGCAATAATTTGAGGGAATAATGGAAAATTAATTTGAAAAATGGTCCTTTATAAGCAACATTTTATAATATTAAAATTTTTTAAAACGGAATCATTTCTCCCACTTTTCAGGAGCTATTCATTTTTAATAATTCGTAAAAAAAATTTAATGCTACAATTTTCTATCCTCTGTATTTTATTTCTAAACACAAACTTTTCCAAAATTTGTTAATTAATTCTTTGATAATTACATTTAAATAAATCTCCTAAATTAAAATTAAATGTTAAACTGCTTGCATGGCTTTGAATTAAATGTCGTATAAAGAAAGATTCCATGTTTTTCAACAAATAGAATACAATACTCACCTCTCAGCCAAATAAACCAACTTTCATTTTATACAACAACCAATTAAAAAGGAAGCAATTTGTTTTAATTTTTTTCATAAATATTTTATTCATAAAAAATTGCATATAAACATATGAATTTAATAATATATGTATATCATATTATTTATAATATTTTTTTAAAATTTAATAAAAATTTATGACATGAAATATTAAAAAGAAATATTTTATTAGATGAAACTAAATTTGCGTTCTTAAATTTATTAATAATAATATTATTAAATTGAAAATTTTTAATATTTTTTATGAAATTCAACATTTAATGAATCCAAATAAACAATCTCTTACTTTAATCTAAGTACATGAAGATTTATATCTCACACTAATTTGCTCAGTGAAAATGTACTTTCTATTCAGCTAAGCAAAGCAAGTAACTGTAAGCGTTCACAGATAAAAAAAAAAAGTAGAAGATCGCATTTAACAAAATAAATATTCAATGTTTTTTATTATTTTAAATTATTAACAATCACAGGGCAACACTACATTTATGATTCATTTCTATTTTCTAGAAGTAATTACCCTCGGCATCCTCCACTTTCTTCCAAGATGTCTCTGTTCTGCATTTTCCTTTTTGTAAAACTCTGGAGTTTGGAAGCAAAGAGTTCCGTGAGTGCATGACGAAAGTCTGCTTCATTGGTAAAGAATTTTCCACGATAATGATTGCCCAAGAATCTAAAAGGTAGAAATTTGATGGTGCAAGGTTAGATTAATAAAGAGAATGGTTTTCAACCAAGTCGCTGTTTGGTATTCCTTGCTACCCGTATAACATGCAGCTTATAGTTATAGGCCACGAACAATTCACCCTTGTGATTAACCAGTGCTGGCTCCTTCTGTGCCAAGTACTGTGGGGACAGGTCTTCAATGACAGTTTAACCTGTTGATAGCAGCCCATACTGAACCACTTGATGGCTTGCCCACCAGACACCAACTTCAACACGCAGGGGCGAATCTCCCGACCTGAACCTGCGAAACCAATGCCTTGCAATGCGTTCATTCACAGCAACATTGACAATGCTTGAAATATTCAGCCATTAGACGCAACAGCTGATAAGAAAGATCATTTTGAAGTTATAAAGCAAACAACATTGAACGAGCTCCTTCAATACGACCTGTAAGAGTTACTATTGAAGAATGTGCGTGGTGGGCCTGTTCTACGCTCTGTAAGAATTACTATTGATGAATGTGCGTGGTGGGCCTGCTTTATAATGATTAATATTCTTACTCTCGACTGATCGGTATCTCAACCATGTTATAAACTGATTTGCATACTTATTATCACTTCATTCAATGGCAACGCGAAAACGGCAAGAATTTTCTTTTTTACTTTATAAATGTATTAAATAAAATATATAATATTATTTTTAAATAAAATATATTATATTTATCATAAAATATATTTTATTTAAATTACACTGTTGCAATATTTTATTTTTAAATAAAAAATCTTAAAATCAAATAAATTTTGATGTTGCATTTTAACAAAAGTACACCAGATTAATATTAAACCTGCATATATTTTTTTTTTTTCAATAAATTCGCTCAAAATTTTTTGTTACCTTACTATGCCTTATTATCTCGATTATAATTGCCGTATAAAGTATTTTTTCCTTCTGATAGTTAAAATTCATAATTATTCATTAATAAAAATATATAAAGTAGGGTTGAAATTCTTAAATAATTATTATTAAAAATAGTAAATGATTCTCATAAAAAACTGTATTAAATTAATAAAACATTTTCTAATAAGATATTTAGATGTTTCGCATCTATTTTCACTTTTATGTCTATTTTTCTTCTAAAAATTATGAGATTCATATTATTTATGCACAGAAAGAAATATTTGTAACAATACTACATTCACTTTTTTGGTTGTTATTTGCTTCTTGGATAACAGATATGTTTTCCTATTACATGCATACAAAATTTTCAAATTATTAAGCATTCTGAATAATTATTATTTAGATATAATTGTTTAGTGACTAATATATAACATAATGTTCAAAATTAGCTTACTTATGTAATATACAGAAATTTGTTTTTAACAAATTATATCAGTAATTTCATTACATATGAAGTTTATGAGCAATTTGGGCAATTTTAACATCCCATTTCCATAATCTGAAGAAACATCAATAAATTGGCTATAATTACCTCTATGTATGTATATATATGTATATATATATATATATATATATATATATATATATATACATATATATATATATATATATATATATGTATCTTATTGATTGCATCTTCAGCAATCAGCCTATGTATACATAAAACTTAATTACCATTTATCATAAAGTAAACCTTTTTTAAGTATCTACCGATTAATTTGACTATAAAATATAGTTTTCAAGATAAGAAAATTTATTTAATAATTCCTTAAATTATGATCAATGAAAGCAATCTCTCTCCTTCTGCGTGTTATTAATTTTGCCTCATTAGATTCTGTTGGGAATAGAAGTATCAAATTTTCTTTTATGAAGGTTACATATGGCACTCATCTTCCTGACTACTCGAGCTTTGTTCCCTTTTGATTTTTTTTTTCATTGGAATTGGAATTGACATTTATATTTCGCTCTTTGTTTACAAATTTATTTCAAATCCAGGATGGAAAGCATGAAACTGACAGCAAGAGTCTCCCATCAACACACCTTACCGTCACTGATTTTAGGGAAAAAGTCCCTCGAAAATCGCGGAACAAATCCCTTCTCCAGTAATCCTTTATCATAATCGTATTTCACCTCCCTTCTCCTCCCTAAGCCTAACCAAATCTGCGACAGCCCCTAACCTTATACAGAGAGCGTGCACGTTGCCCTGGTCGAAAAGCGATGCGATGCATTAATGGAGGCCGACATGAGTCTCTATAGCCTCTAAATTGCCTGCGACAGCCACTGGATTGGGATCAGGTCACACACTGCATGCACAATAGACGAGACCAGCGTGCCATTGTCCCCTAACTACAGTATGATGGGCAGTATCGTCTACATGCCATTGTGTCATCCTCTGACATTTATCCAAGTATCGAGTTTCCTCTTAATAAAGTTACATTTTTTTCTGTAGTGACCAAGAAAATGGGATAAAACAGCTCTTTCGTTAAACTTTTATACTTATATAAAATAATAAATAATTTCCTTCCATTAGAAAAGATAAATTCTTTTTGATCTGATATAATTTCTATGAACAGCATTAGCAAAGGGATACAAGTAGATTATTCATAAAATCGTAATTTCAATCTTAAATGAGACTTTCTTTCTTTGAAATGACTGTTTCCATGCATGAAATTTCTGTTAGATAACTTAAAAATTAGGAGTGTCTTTCAAAGTACTATGTAAATAATTACAGAATATGAAAAGAAATTTAAATTCAATAATTGAATTGCAAAGAATAATATTCTCTTCTTAATTTTCTGTTTATTTAAATAATTGATGCTAAAACGATTAAAATAATTTAATTTCGAATCATTTTTGTCAGATAAATGTGAAAAAGGTTCCATGTAATCATTTTTATGTAATAATATATAAAAATAGAAATTCTCTGAAATTAAATTTGAAATGAATTGTTTTCTTATTAAAAAATGCTTAGTCATGTGATTTTATTTACTATCTGCAATAAACTCATTATCTCGCCAAAACTAATAATTCTATATTCGGCATCACTTTTTCGTAACTTATATTGCTTATTCTAACATATTAATTGGGTCAAATCCTTATACACAAGCTCTTATTCTTTTATATTCAAATATATGAATAAATATATGTCTCTTATATAGTCAAATTCTTTCACAAATTTTAGCTTCATTATCCATTCCTCTTATTGAGATTCAATCTGTTTTAACAGTTTGAATCTGAATAAGAGAGATTTCATGAAGCAGGCCCTTCTGAATGGAAGTTCTTGATCTTGGTTCAAACCATTTTTTCAATTGCAAGACAGAAGATTTCTGCTTTTTGGATGCAAGGTTTACAAACTGGATTCTCTCTGCGGAATTGCAACTCATTATGTACTTTATTTTCAAAAGGAATTACATGTTCAAATGGAAGTGTTTAAGAGATATTTAAAAAAGATTCTTTTAGCTATTAGGCTCTGTTCTACATGAAGTTATATGATAATAAAACTCTTAATTCTACAAGAATTGCTATAAATTTCATATTTTTGATAGAAAAAATTTTCAAACAAATAATTTTTATAAAACAGTTCACATCTGGTTGGCATTATAGTTAAATAAGTCTAAATGATAGTAATAAAAACATTATCTTGCATTTTAACAAAAGGAATAAAATTGGTGTGTGTTAAGTGCGATGAATCAAAAATAATGTAATTTTATGTAATTCTTCCTAAGAGTTTAAATTAGTTTAAGTTTAATATAATAGTTTAAGGTTTATTTTATATCATTCACACACACACACACAGAGTGAAATGTGAGACTTTTATTTAGTAAAATATTCCAAAACACGTTTTGTTTTGAATTTTAATTTCTTTGATAGTGTATAATTTTCTATTACCATTGGTGGATGCGACGGATTTTTGATTGAATCTGGTAAGGAACTCCTTATCTTTCAATCATAAGATAGATTTTCCAAACCAAGATATCTCGACTTCACAATTTGTGTCTATGAAATAAATATTTTCAAAGCACATTAGAATAAATCATATCTTATTTTTTACACTTCCAGCCAACTTTGCCATATAAATTAAAATCAAGTGATAAAACCAGTAAGCTCAGTGGCAGCTTTATGCGTTTTTAAGCAAAAACACAAGGTTCGATCCTCGAGCTGGGCAGAGTCGATTCTTCTTTTTATCCCTTCAGTGTGTCTTTAAACTGAGTACCAAGCACGTTTGGGAACCAAATATTAGTGTCTTCAGTTAGACTGACCACCTAACTGGGACATATGCTTCACACGAGCTAAAGCGAGTATTTCTAATTAAAAATACTTCGTAAGGAAAATTTCAATATGTGTATATTCAATATATAAATTTCAATATAATATTTAGAAAGACGCGCGCGCGCGCGCATTTATACATAATCGATCTTGGTTTCTTTTGTTAGAAGTGTGGGCGATTATTCATTAAATTTTGAAAATTACACTTAGGTATATGTTAATTCATTATTTTTTCACTAATTCCTGCAAGGATTAAGAGCTTTTATTGATCAATCAAACTTTTTTAATGTTTTACTCTTTTAATATGCTCGAAGCTGAGTTAAAACTATAAGAATTTTTGTCGTTAATTCAACAGTTTGTGATATTTGTTCAAGCAATCTCGAGAGTGAAAGTCAATAGTTGTTTGCAATACATTGAAAACAGTAAATTTTGGAGAAATAGCTAACGTTTGCCAAATATAGCTTTTAGTGTTACACTCAAACAATCTAAAAAATAGTTGCTATGGTGAGAAGTTATAAGCTTCCTGAATTAAAATGCTTAAGACATTGAAATTAAATATTAATACGCGACATCAAAATTACATAATATTAACAGAACATGGTGGCTATTTATTTAAAAAAAAGACCCTTTTCTGCCTTATATAATGTTAAAAAGTCATCACATTCTTAGCCACACATTTTTGCACTCAATAAATTTGAATGATAAATTAAATTCTTGATAGTATCACAAACATAATCATACCATTATATAAACAGGTATGTGTATATGTGTCTCTTATCATTATTCTTTTATACTCTATACAAAAATGAGATTTTAAATTACAATCTTTTTACATACACATAAGTATGTAATTACCAATAGCTTACATTTATTATGTAAATTAATATTCCTGTCTTGAAATTTCATTTAGTGATATTTATGATTATCTGTGATATGTTTAACAGATTCTGTTGTGAATCGCAAATATTAATTAACCTAACTGTCATTGTATACGAAATTAGAACTGTTAAATATTGGAATAAATTAATTTCTAAACTTTATTTTTTAAATTTGTTCATTGTAAAATTTACAACAAATCAAATTTAATCTTTTTATTGTAAATGGTGATTATAGCAAATGAAATTAAAAAAGAACCGTATTCTAATTTCTCCAACAATAAAAACTTCTGAAATGAAATAAGCCAAAAAATTACAGTTTTCCCATGTAAACTTTGTCTTTTATTAAGAGAAATTCATGTTTAAAATAAAAGAAATATCATAAATAAATTATTAATAAATATAAATCTCTCTACTTATAGTTTTTTTTTAAATTTTCCGAATTACGCACGAATAATTTTCTTGAGCTTAATGGTTTATATAAATAATTAATATAAGATATTCTCTTTCAATAAGTAGTAAAGAATCTGCATGAGAACTCTGTTATTCATTTTCACTTATATAATTTTTTTTTTTTTTTACTATACATACTTAGAAATAAGGTCACTCAATATTTTTTTTTTATTTTGCAGAGTTTTCTACGCAAAGTAATAAGTTTTTATTTTATTAATAATCAAATGCTTTTCAATATCCTTATATCCTTTTCATGCAGAAATACTTATTTGTAGAAATTGAAATTGTACTTTTCGGAAAATTTAAAAGATAAAAGTTGAGACTACATTAGAAATTATATATCACAAAAAATGTTTATGCTTATTTAATGAAATATTTTATAAAATATTTTCACAGCCAATATGAATTTATAAAATAAGTAATTTCAGCTCTTACATATTTTCACAACTTGTTTTAATTTAATCATCGAAATACCTTAATAATATTAATTTTCTACAAAATAGAAAAAAAAGCCCTAAAAATTTAAATCGTATTTTTGAAAATACGTTAAAAATTGTAAATTTTTTGGTTTTTGTCGATTTAGCCACGCTTTCAGGCAATAGGCTTGTAAATAGAAGGAGATCGGATTCCTAAATAACAGACAGATGTCCAGGGACTTTTCCTGCCTGAATCCCTGGCTAATCTTGGCTTTCTCCACCCCCACTCCCGATGAAAACAACGCTTCCAAACAGTTTGGAAGATGGGGTTGATACTGGAACTCTCTATAAAAGTGGTGCCGGCTCCCCACGATGGCACAAAACATTCAAATGACGTTACTACCTGTGGTGCTGCAGAGTCGCTTGTCAACTGATACCTCCAGGGAAGGCTATGCCCCCTTCGTGTTTCCACAAGGGGTGGTTAGAATAGATGCTGCAGAGATTAGATTCGGGGGGTATATTAAGTATGAGGATGAGCGTCTATTTGCTGGATTGAAAAGGTTTCAGGTTCAGAATGCTGATTTGTGGCTTGGTTTCGGGAGCATTAGAGTAATGCGAGGCAAAATAATCTGTAATTGCCTAGTTTCCCGTTTCTGAGGATATTTATATGATTTTTTTACGCAAATTCGAATACTATACTATAGACGGAAAAAAGTGGATTAAAAAAATATTGAAATGATATGAGTACTTTACTGAATTACGCAAACTTTTTCTACAGAGGAATGTTTTTCAAAATGTATTCTATTTCATTTTCTTTCATTTATCGAAACAAATCCTTGTAAAATTATGTCATCAGTTGAAGTTATTTTGCGATCTACTTCAAAATTACTTATAATTTTAAAAATAAATAAAATTGCCTCCATTATTTTCAATAGTGCCGCTTTCGCACATGCACTCGTGTACATTTGTTTTTGTGTATGTGCATAAATATGCATAAATAGAATTCCATTTGCATATTCTGTTTGCAGTTTTTGAAATACCTTCTTTTATACCCTTCTAAGAGTTTTCAATATAACAGCAAGTATCAAGAAACTTTTTAACAAGATATATACTTTTATAGTCCTACGAAAGATTAGTAAACTAAAATGAATACTGTTATGAATAAATAACTTCACTTAGGTCAGAAATAAAATTCCCAACTTTTAATTATATCAAAAATAAAGATAAATATTTTCTCCATCAAAAAATATAAATTGACAGAAATGTATGTAAATTGATTAATTTTTGAAAAGGCTCCGTCCCACATTTGGTGAAAACAATTACAAAAATATTCAGCTTGAAATTTAGTTTCTATTTCTAACGTTATAAAATTATATGTAGCTTGATAGATTTATGTCTTCATAATGTAAATGTGTCCCCTGTCTAGAATGTTTTATATAAAATTTTAACAGTAGGATTGATATATCTTTCCCTGTATCATTTCAATATTTGTCTACTCCATTTATTGTAACACACACAATGTTTAGAAGACACATTTATACATTCAATTTTACCTTGGATTTTAATGTTATCATACAATTCTAATGTAGTATTAATAAATTTAAACCATGCACAAGACGGTATTTCTATTAACCTAGTTCTTATTGCTTACAAGATTAAGCTTAAAAGGCTTTAATTAAAAATTATTTCTCCATTTTCAATTAATTTTTCATTTTTAAGGTAGATGGTTATAAGCCATAATCCATTTAATTTAATGAATGCGAGGTAAACAGTTAAAAAAACGTCTTTTAAAAAGTTATAAATCAAATGAAAGCAAAAGATTAAATGGGCTTTGCCAAATTGTGATTTTATACCGAACTTCATGTTGAATTTGTTATCCATTTGAAAAATCTTATAATTAAATTATAAAATCCTTCGCTTATATTTTGAAAATTTAATTTCTTTAGAAAACATTTAATGCTTTCATATAATAAATTAAATATGTAACGTAAAAAGAATGATAGATTAAAAAATTTATATTTATTAAAATAAACCATATTCCACTAAAATGTCAGATAAAAGTCAGTTATTTTTGTTAATAGCAACATCGTATAGTTTATACGTACGCAAACTTTTAGAATTATTTGGACTGAATTATACATACATATATATATATATATATATATATATATATTATATATATTATATATATTTGAGTCCAAATATTTCTAAAAGTTTGCGTACGTATCACCTGATCAGGTAAGAAATGGGACAAAATCAAAGCACAAAATCTTTTAATGCACTATATAAATAAGTATGAAAATCAGCTAATAAAATTATAAATAAACTTCAATAATTTAACATCATATGAAAACAATTTATAATATGAACTAACATGAAATAAATGCTATCAACAATTCCCAATTTTGCTTGAAGCTAATTGGAAGAATAAACCCTAAACACAATGTACATTACTAGAAATTAAAATTGCTATAGCATAAAATAATGAAAAAAAGAAAGCAATATATTTATCAAACAAACATATTGTACTGAAAACAAAAAGATTACATTTTTAGAGTATTTGGATGCCTACAGATTGAGCAATCAGTATTTAAAATAACTTCATCAAACAACACTTATACGTTTACTTGTATAATCAAAATTGTGAATGACACGTGCAGTTGCAACTGCAAATGCAGCTTTAGTAAAAAACCTCTGTGTATGGACTTAAGCAATGGCGTACGCCAATATATCTAAACTATAAACATTTGAACTCTCATTGATTCAGAAAAAAATTACTTACATCTTTTCTTTCTTAAAAAAATTGCATGCTTACATCATAATGTAATTCTTTTTTCATAATATCTTGAATAACTGTCTAAAAGATATTTTTATTGATGATGCAAATGCTAAAAATCATTTTTATCTCCTTTTGCTTCATACAAAAAAAACCGAAGATTAACTTAAACACATAAGTAAAGGATATAAAATTTTGCCAAAAATATATAAAAAGTAAAATCCGTTTTTTTATTCAAAAATAATTTGCAACTAATTCTAGCAAGGCTATGCTTTATTATATACTATTTTCCAATTTTTCTTATCTTTATTTCTCAGTAACAAGTAACAAAAGTTTTTATATTTTATTCAGTGTTATATTAAGAGATTTGTGCTCCATTTAGCATTATTTACAAATTTTAGAAAATTGTTTCTTTTCACATCAAACACATTGAAGGAAATGGGTCTGAAAATTTTTAATTTTTTCTCTGTTATCAATTTTATCTAAATTATAATGAATAATAATAATTTTTCAAGAACAACAACCAAATACGTAATAATTTTTTTCATATTCATTCAGTTTACCTTGTGATTATTATTATTCAATTATCAAAAATCATAATATGAAAAATTATTCTTTTTCATAATATTCAATAATAAATGAATAATAATTTTTCAAAAACAACAATCCAATACGTAATAATGCTTTTCGTATTCTTTTTAGTTTAATAGGTGCACGTTTTAATATACAAGTTCGATAATCTATTTTTTATTTGATCTATGGTATTTTTATCTGCACTTCCCTTATTTAATTTTCCCTAAGACAAAATGATTCTTCAAATATCAGATGTTAAAATATATTGTATTCGCAATATATACATATTAATATAACAATTAAAGTATGTAAAATTCAAAAATATTTATACTCATTCAGTATAGTAAAAGAAGAAAAATAATGAAAAAAAATTACTTTTGATAAAGCTTATTATGTGTTTTTAGACATGAGTTTGATACTTTAGCAAACGTAAAAATAAAACAAGAATTTTTATTTTAATATTTGTAGTATTAATTGTAAATATAAGTTAGTCAATAAATAGTGTAAAATTTTTTGCAAGTCTTTTGAATACAAAAGTGAAATATGAATATTAAAATAATCAAAAACTAAATCTCATTTCATTTTACAGAATAGTTTTAAATATTAACTACAAAAAATATCTTATATGTTGTACGATTTACAATTAATAAGTTCAAGTATTAAATCATAAGCATAATACCATAATTACAGACTAATTTACTAATTGTTTAACCAATTAATTTCAAACATTTATGATAATTTTTTATTCTTAAGTATTTCGATAATTAATGAATTTATATTTATCAGCAAAATAAATACATAGTCCAGTTTACATATTGAATAATTTAAAAATTTTATTTTTGTAAATGTAAATTCATTAAAACTGAACAAATTCAAAACAAACTTTCTAATATAAGAATATTCCTTTTATTTTTCGTTTCTGTTGAACGATTTCTTAATTTTATCGATTTTAATAACAGGAATAAATAATTTTATAATTAAACTTTTAAGTTTCCCTTTTTTCCATACGGAATAATATTTATGAGAAAATAAACATTAGCAAACTACAACCATTATTCTGAATTCTAAATTTTATGCTTATTAATTATTCTGAATTCTAAAATAATTCAATGTATTATAAAAATATTAAATAAACTTAACAAAGTAAATTATGTATTTTTGCAATAACAATTCATATTTAATTTTGTGATTAACGTTTAAAATTAGTGTTACTATAAGAAAATCAGTAAAGTATGATGATTTTGAAAGAAGTAATTTCTTTAAGAGACTGCATTTTAATAAAATAATCGTAAATTAAATTTTTTTTAACAAAATCTTTTCGATTTTTTAATAAAGAAGTTATTTAAGTTAAACACTTATATTTAATAAATCTATTTTAATTATCTTCCAAGAAAATATGCAACGAATGAATAATACAAAAGTAAACATTTAAATTTTAAAAAAAATATTTCGTAAACAAAAATTAGTTTTTAATGTAAAATAAATTTGCTTGTTTTAAAATATTTTATCAATAAGTGTAATTGTTAAAAATTTCTATTAAGTTAAAAAGAATATAATATAAAAATTATTAAAATCTATGTTTTTAAATAAAAGGATATACATTCTTATTATTTAAAGAGATGTAGATTAAATACCTATTTTGTTATTGTGATTAACAAGGCAAAATGTTTCAATATCCGACTCATTTCATACAGTTTGTTAAATAAGGCATATTTATCATTCCTCCCCATACCCTTTGAACCATAACATTGAGACATGACTTGAAAAAAAAAGTTCAATAAAAGAGAAAAAATATAAAAGTGAGTAAAAAAATTCAAAGAGAGACTAGGCTTGTAATCAGCTAGGACGCTGTATTGATAATTAGAAAAATATGACCCGTCCTAAAATCTAATTTGCAGACTTTTCCACCCTATGTAATGATATTTAATGTTTCCGTTCTCTTATAATCAAATTGTGAGGGGATGAGTCGCCCCCTGTAGAGGGAATAGCAGAGTACAACGGCACCCTTGACCAAAAGCATTAGGCCCAGTTCCCTTTTAACAGGACAGAAAAGTGCTACTAGCAACATAAACTTGGAGGGTACTCGCAGTAATTCTTACTCTGTATATTTTTAAAGTACTGAATTTAGAGGACAATGTCCTTGAATGGAGATAAGTACTACAAGCCGGAGATATAAAAACGACATGATTTTTTAATCCATTGGTGACATGGGACTTTTTTAGGAGTTTCTTTTCGTTGACTGTTTTTCGTGACCATATTAAAAGCGATCATAAAAGTTTAAAAAAAAATGAAGCTGTTCAATGAACTTGAATTGTTTCCTACTGACAATACTTTTTTATTTTAGTTTGTGCGTGTATATAAATGTCTGCTAATGTTGCAAGTATAAGCATCGTTTATTGGTTGTTTGTAACAAATACCGCTTGCTGTTAACTTAAGTTTGGTTTGTGATTAAATGGAAGGGAGATGTTGATACTGGTATGTTTGCATCTGATTTGACTAAATATCTTTTCCATCTTCATTTTGTTGACGGCAACAATAAAACTTTACTTTCAAGTAATAATATTCCTATTTTATTTTGAATAATAATTATGTTATGAGTTTAATTTTGTTTATGTTTCTATCTTAAGCTGTGATAACTTAGAAGAGAAAGCCAGTTCTTGTGTATTTTAAAAATAACGAGTTCAATACCTGCAAGGGGAACTGAAGTCGATCGCGTGGCAAAAGAGGAGATGTATAAATTAGAACTGCCATATGTTTTACTATTTCTTAACGTGTCAAACAAGATGTAAAGACGTGAATTGATGTGAGTCTAGTTCCTTGACTGTGGTTCAAACTGCTTCAGACAGTAATATCTAAGGAAGCAAAAGAAATCAATCTACACGCATTGCAATAATGTATCACAAATTGCATAGTTTTATTATAAAGCATTGATTACAATCATATTTAAAAAGAAGAAAAACTTACTTATTTTGTGTTAAAATGCACTGGGGCTAAATTGAAAACGCGACACTAAGAATGAAATTTCGCAAACAGTAACAGATAGTAAAGGATAATAAGTAATCTATTTTTCGAAATTATATTCATAATACAAAGTGCAAACTGTCACGGCTTAGTAGTTTGTTTGATTATCGTGGCTGGCAATACCCGAAACAAGACATTTCGGTCTACTATTAATGAGAATAGCTCCCTTCTCTGTTTGCTATTTACTACAGTTCATCTTCTAAACGTAAATGTACCAGGTTTGAAAACAACGGTCAATCACATTCCAGATGTGTTCAATTCATGACAGAATGGGGGTCAATGAAACATCAGTATGGTTTGAAGAGCAGATTGGCTGATGCCAGCAGTGCATGATCTGGTGTTATCCTGTTGATAAAAAACATTAGGCATCTCCTGAATGTAAGGAATGGCCATTAATCGCAGCGCATCTTTAGCTTATAACCATGCTGTCATTGTGTCCTGAGTATAAAGTAGAGGTGACCAGGAATAGTACACAACTTCGTCTCAGCCCATGATGCCATGATGTTAAAGGTCAGAGTGTTTCACAATAGTTGCAGAATTAGATTTTCCTCCATGTCTATACTAAACCCATATGCAGCAAAAATTTGGGAAAGTGGAAGGGTGGTTCTTCTGAGAACATGATCCTGTGCCATTCTGATATCCTCACCAAACTAGCAAAATAACCTTGTAAATGTTAGAATCTATATTATAATGTCAATGACAATCTTCTTAATGAGCTCATGAGCACAGATCCCTAATAATTTATCAAAGGAAAATAGTTCTAGTGAGCATGGGAATATCCATGGCGTCCTTAACATGCTGCAAAACAGAAGCAGCTTTCTATGAAGCCATTGTTTGTCGGAGGATGGTCACTTGGTGCAGGCTGATGTCACTCTGGTGGCACAAACAATCTTTAAACCAGCATTTTCTCTTTTCAAACATCTTTCTTTCGCTTCTTACACCAGTGCTCTATGCGCTGTGATTCGCTGTTTGGATCAACATACCTCTTTCAGTCCAATCACCATGCCCTCGTAAAATCATCTGTCTGCTGTAATTGACTCCGTTGATGGTAACCTGGAATTATTTTCTATAATATGTGTATTCTGAGACAAGAACAAAATTTCCATGATGATTTCCCATCTGAATTGCAGAATGCTATTTCCTTTCCTAACATCTACTTCAAATTGAGCTGAAGAGCTGTGCATTTCACATCATCAGGATAACACTGTGATTTTTTTCTTCTTTTTATCAAAATGTTTTGGCTACATCTTGGTGTAGTATTCTAATGTCGCGTAGTATAAACTTATTTTCATTTTAAATAATTTTGTTTCATTTTCATCTTTTATAAATTATATACAAAAACCAAAATCGAATATATTAGAAGATAGAGGCAAATTAAAAGTCACATTTCTTTGAAAGTCTTTTACTACTTAAGCATGGAGGGGAAAGAAAGGTACGAGCTCAGCTGACAATCTCTTCTCAAGACCATAGTTTAAACTTCACCTCAGTCAAAAACTATATGATGGTTCATTTAGCAAAAAAAGTCAGCCAACTTGTATTGGAATAACCTGACCTAACATCATGGTCAATTACATCGTCCTGATGTTCCCACTACAACTATACTAAAGTAAAACATTTTATTTTGTTAAACTAAACGCCTCTTAGTTCGAGTCATTATTGTATTTATTTATTACATTTTTTGTAAAATATAATCTATAATACATGAAACCATTATACGAAACCTTATTATATTAAGATATCAATACAGATAGGATAATATCTGTTGTATACTCTTTTTTTTTAAAGCTAACACACAAAATGATATATTTTTATGCATTTCAATAACATGGTTATAATAGTTACAAATTTATAGATGTTATTGAATAATTTATTTCCCTTAAATTTTAAAGATAATTAAACATTAATTGTTTTTGTAGTTTCATGCAAACATGATTGATTTTCTAGTTTCTTTCTTAATATATCATTTTCTTTAGATTTTAATTAATTGCTTAAATAATTATAAAAGTATTTTTAATTTCTAATGTCTCTAAAAACGCAAAAGTTTATATATGAGGTATTTTTACAGTATTTTCAATTTATTTTAAAACGAAGTAATTTTAATGCTGTATAAACTGATTTAATTTTTCCCCTTTTACTCTACTATATAATTTAAATTTTTAACTTAAGTAATTTGATACTTATTATTAAACAAGATATATAATTCTATATATTTTTTAAAAATTTAAACTTGAATGACTTTTAAAAAAAATTACTCCCAAAATATTAAATTAACCAAATTGGTTGTTTGGTAATTCTTGTGTGCAATTATAAAAGCTAAGAATTTTTTGTGCTAAAATTTCCACTTATAAATTTCTAATATATTTTAATCAAAATAAATTCCAATAGTTTATAAATATTTGGTGCATTTCAAATCATTAGTAATTAGCTTTTAAAATTTACTTAACAAAGATTCATAATTTTGAGCACATTAAAACTGTTAGTTAGCTTATTCATTGTGTTTTAATATATATATATATATATATATATATATATATATATATATATATATATATATATATATATATATATATATATATATATATATATTAATTAGTATTAAATCAAAAATCAATCATAGATAATTATATTATTGAAAGACAAATATTTACTAGTATCTAAAATTTCGAATTATATGAACAAATATAAGAATTTTATTAAACTACTAATAATTTAAATAATATAATAAATATTATAAAATTATGATCAAATTTTACATAAATTATAATAATATTGATTTTCGAACTCAAGCCTTTGAATTTTCAAAATAAAAATTTACATTCATTCTGTACTATAAAATGTAGAATAATTACTCAATGACATTTAAATGCATAAATTATTAATAAAACCACTTTTATTTAATAATCTTATAAAAATTTATTCGACAAGATGGGAAAAGAGCTATGCTTTTCTAAAACTCTGTAACCTGATTTATATTAGGTACGTTTTAATCATATAATACGATTTTTCACTATTTTTTTCTGTTTGTTTTATTAAATACATTTAATAAAGTTTAAAAGCTAAAATAGGAAGCATATATTTATGAAATATTTTCACTGATTATATATTATTTTTATTTGTCTCATTTTAATGTTTTAGTTCAAAATTGTCTGTTATATATTTTGTATGCAATTATCACTATTTCTATAAGTATTATTGTAAAAGTCAAGTTTTTAATACATGGTCAAGTGAAATAAAATGTAAATATTTTGTAATTTTATTTCAAGTTTGGTCTTCTTCAAATAAGGTATAAAAAATAAAGTCTGTTAAATAAATCCTTCTTTCTCTCTATTCATATCACTATAGATTTTCTAAATAAGTTTGAATAATTAATATTGTCTGTTTCACGGTCTTATTTACATGTCATTATTGATATAATATAATTAATGTTTTTCTAAATACTTATTAACTAACAATTGTATTGCGTCTCAACACCTAATACTCTTAATCTCCATATATTTCAATCATTTTATGCTTAGATTGGAAATTTTACAAGGTTAATTTTTATCATTTTATTTGAAACAAATAAAACATAACTTAAATTGATAAAAGAACAGAGCCTTATGGTTTTAATAGCCTCAATTTTAGAAAAAATTTATTGCTAATTTCATTCACATTAAATGCAGTTTTAATAAATTCAAATTAATTTATGTATTTAAATTGTAATTACGATAATTTACTTAACTTTCAATGAATTATAATTCAATGATTTTTTTAATAATCCTTTTGTTGCAGAATTGTAAAACAAATCATAATTCTATGTTAGACTTTATCAGTTGTTAAAATCATTCTAAAGTAATCGGAAATAAAAGAACTTATGTATTACAGCTTTAGTGATTAAAAATAAAATATGATGGAACGTGCAGAACTTGGGTCAGCAAAGATTAAGATAATGTAAAAATGGCAGCCATAATATTTGCCCAGCCTATCTTCAAAGGCTATAACTATATAACTTTACTTCCTTTTACTTCAGACTAATGTAGGAATCAAGCAAATGGACGTTGAATGATAATAATGGTGATTACACACAATAAGTAAACAAGAATTTCCAAGATAATAATAAATCATAAATATCTGTTCTGTTTTCGCGAGCAACGAGCTTAAAATATCTATAAATTATTTCAATTAAATCGTCAAATTTCAGTTTGCAAGCAAGGAAAAGCGAACATTATTCCAAACACAGTGTGTTCAGCTCAGGACTTTGATAAATGAAATTATCACCATTTTGCCGGCGCTCCAGCTCTAGCGGTAAATAAGTTATTTAAATCTCGCTGGCGGTGTAAAAATAAATTCTAGTGTGTGTAGATGAAAAAGAGAAAAATAAAAAAGACGCCGATAATGAATGACGATATAAAAAGTATCGCAAACGTGTATCCATAAATTGATATTGACATTTTGCCCGCTCCATTTACGACCGGGACTCTCGCATTTTTTTCCTTTCTTTTGGACTTACTTCTCCGTGTGAATTCATTAGTGTCTGCATTTAAAGGCGTTGGAGCATTAAGCGATAATTGATTCGTCGTTTCGAGTTCATCGCCATGGTAGACACGCGTATGCATTGGCGTGAAATCCGGAGATTTTCACGAATCGGGGAGAGCGATGGGGAGGGATTGGCGAGTGAAGTAGGTTAAAAACTGCTTCTTTTTTCAAGCGACACTTTCAACAATTATAAAATCAAATTCTTGCGATTAAAATATAGTTATGACTAAGTCAGATTCATGTTAACCACTTTTTATAAGAAAATAAAAGTTAAAATATATGATGTTTAACTAAAAGATTACAAGCTTTTAACTAAGAAATATTAGTTCAAGTACTTATAAATTGTGAAGTATTTTAAATACATATTATCAATTTTTTATTAAAAGAATCGCATGGTAAAATTACGATAAGGTATATTCATAAATAATCCAAAAATTTGAATTATAATTCCTTGTATAAAATAAATAACGCATTTAATTGCTGATAAAACCCCTTTTCAGCAATTAAATGCGTTATTTAACTGCTGATAAAAGTATACTTAAAAATAGCATTTTTAGTTATTATTTACAACTCATTTTGTAGTTATTTTTTACATTATGTGAGACTAATAGTTAATATGCAACCTCCTTGATTTTTGCTAAATTAATACAAAAAATTTAATTAGTAGATTGAAATTGAAATTATATATATATGTATATATATATGTGTATATATATATATATATATATATATATATATATATATATATATATATATATATATATATATATATATATATATATATATATATATATATATATATATATATATATATATATATATATATATATATATATATATATATATATATATATATATATATATGCAATTAAACAACAAATTAAATGAGCTTTTTTAAGAAATGCATTATAAAGAACTGATATATTATGGCTATCTTCAATGTTTACCATTAAGCTCACCTAAAAGTACCTAGATAAGCGATTCCTTACAAACCGTATGTAATTTATTTCAAATGGTGAGAAACAACATACCTATGATTATGTGTGCCTTTTATAGAAAGAGCTGCTGCTCAAGCAATTTTGATAAAGGGCAGATTGTGACGATTCGAAGATTCAAAATGAATGTCCACAAAACTGCATAGTTCTTGGGCAGTTTATGCAAACACTAATACCATGTGAATTAATGGTGGTGAGATAAATAGCAGATACCACGCTATTGTATGTCGGCATGTTATTAATGACGCAAATAAATCTTCTGCTGCCCTGTTTAAAAAATTAGGTCGACGGTAAACAGTGGCACTGTTAACCACCGAATATATTGTGCGTTATGGCAGAAGTGTTACTAAGCACACCAATCATTGATGTTTGTCACTATCTGACAGAAATCTTATTTTACGAAGAAGGACAGATTTTAATATCTTATGCTATTAATAATGTGTGTACCTTCAACACTAGCTTATGATACTCGCTTCACCATATTCATTCCCTTGGCCTAGATGTTCTCAAAGACAGCGAGAGTGCTACAGATGAAAATTTCAGATTAACGTATTTTGAGTTTACCATCTATCACATTCTGCCATTGGATAAAATTGCTTTTAATAGCAAACTTTTTTCAATAATATTACACATAATCACAGGAAGGATGGTTTACATTTTTCTAAATAAATTATATATTGCTCCCACCACTTATCTTGACATGACTACTTATCTTGACTGTATCTAAATGATTCAATGTCAAATTGTGAAGGTGGACATAAATATAAGTAAAATGAGAAGGATACAAAACTTTCTGCATGCATCTTTAATTATCATTTAATACCATCGTAAGACTGAGCTTCTTTCTTTAAAAAATATGTTTGCCGTCAAAACCAGCGATGCGATATACAAATTAAACATTTATTAATAAAAAACATAATAATTACAAATACGCAAATAACTAGAAAAGTACTTTATAAGCACTATACTTATTGAAGTGTTTTTAATCTAGCAAAAGCTGTGTTTCATCGTTGAAGGAATCTAGCACTATATGTCCGGAGTATAATACCTGAGTCAATTATGCAGGTAATGTTTCCTTATCTCAGGTAGCAAAGAGGAATCAAAATAATCTGAAAACTTTCTTCACAAGAATAGATATTTATATTTTTGTCTTAATCATAAAAACACATATACCTATGATTAAAACAGGTTTTATTATTTTTCAAAAAGTTCATGAAAAACAGTACACTTTTGCATGCACTTCAACCTGTTTAAAAGCACTTTTTGCAGTCCCATTAAGGTAACTCAGAAATACTTTATAGTAAATTAGGACTGTATTGTGGCTGACTGATAAATTATATATTTTTTGGCCTTTCAAAATTTCCTTTATTTGAGCCGATGTATGGGATCTCATACTGTTGAAATATAGAATGATTTAACCAATTCTTTGCTTTTTTTTAAAATTTATCCATTGACTTCTGGCAAATCGATGGTCATGTACTATTCATTGTTGATCCTCCTACATATTGTTCTAAAGTAACTGTTGCATCGGTAATATTAAAGAAACAGATTGCCATTTGCTTATTCCACTTTTAGATTTAATTTATTTTTGGAAGGTCCGTATACAACCTTTTCTTTTTGTATAAAGCTTATGTGATTTTCACTTGCTTAGATGTTATTTACAGCAATTTGCATGCATTTTGTCTACATTTCTTTACATCAATCAACACAAACCTGTTGAGAATTGATCAAATTATGTGACCTAAAACGCAAACAAATTTTTTCCAGGACTAATTATTTCGTAAATCTTATGGTTTCATTTAATCTTACCATTTAAACTGATTCATTTAATTTTATTGTGTGATTCTTGTCATACTAACTGTAGTTAACTCATGGTATACTATATTATGATCTTGCTTTAACAGTTCACGCCAAGGATCTATATTTTTGGGCACAAAAACTGTTTTTGTCAACCTTTAAATATTTTGTCCTAGTAAGAAATTCGACCGACTAAATTCGTAACAACAATTTTAACAGTGTAGTAGAATGATGTTTCATTGCTACATAAAGAATTAAATTCATGAAAAAAATTCTTGTCTTACTAATCCAAGTTAAAATTCATGAAAAATGATTGCACAAAAATATTCCCTATTTTTGGGCAATTATTTTTCATAAATTTTGACTTGGATTATCAAGATAAGAGAAGACCTATCAATTTTTAATGCTTCCAAAAATTAGTTAGAACAAACATATTTCTTTTAAAGTTTTAAATTGAGCATTCAAAAAGGATGAAAAATTATTGTTCTAAGATATTCAGTAGAGCTTTGAAGGTATTGTATATTAAAAAATAATTGTATTTTGGAAAAGTTAATCATCCCGATTGCTGATTGATTGTAAACTTCAAAATTATCTTCTTCTTAAAACATAACTGTAATCAATTTCTATAGAGAAAACATGATAATGATAGTGAAAGAATAAAATTAATTTACAATTGATCATCAGAAAGTACATAACTTCCCGTAACAGGCTGCATGAATACGTAATGGCTTTTTGAAAAGTATAATACAGAGCGCAAGGCCTAGTATCCTCAAAAAAGTGTTCAAATGTTTGGGAAACAGCAAATGAAATCGAATATTTCATTACTTTAATCTATACATCATTAAGACTGATTCAAATTCCATGTTAAGTTATTTATGCCACGATATAATGAGTTTAAGCCATATATCATTCCACTTTGAAATTCTTTTCGCTTCAAGCAAGAAGTATGGAAATACTTTTCCTCTTTCTTAATTACCATCATTCACAACAATGTACCCTTCTCTTAAAATTCTCAAAGTGTATTATTTTAAAAATTATAATATTCAGCATTGTTATATGTTTTTGAATTAATAATTTTTGCATTATTTAGAGAATACGTGTTTTCGCCATTCCCGGTAACTCAGCTCTCTATAATAAATTAGAAAACATAAAAATCGTGAAGATTTTAATATTTGATAAATTTGTAGCTAAAATATTTTCTCAAGTATTCTATAATTTAATTGGTTTTTAGCTGATCTATACATAAGAAATTTATTTCCTGTGGCAAAGCAACAATAAACCGTTAAATAAATTATTTTGTAATGTATTTTTTATGTGCAAAATTCTAGAACTTCATCTTAAACTGAAATTTCAAGCAGATTTTTTTTACATTTTTTGAGTTTTTGTTTATTTCGGTCAGTTGTACATAAAAATGTTTAACTTTATATTAGTTTTTCATTGCATTAATGTATATATTTCATTTCATAACTAAGTGGAATTGCTGAAATAAGGTACACGTTCACTCATTGTAAAATCTAAGCTAATTAAGATGTGGTAAACCAAGAATAAATTGTAATTTTACTGAACCAGTTCTAAAAAGGATTTAAAAGTAACACATCGAGGCGGGTGCATTTCAGCTAGTTGTTTATATTTGAAGTATATTATACAATGTTTATATGAAATTCTTGGTAGAAGTTAAGAATGTTTCAGTCAATTGTTATACCACTTAATATTACCACAAAAATACAAAAGCATTTAAGAAATTCTTAAATTTGAAAAATTCATTGAAAATAAAATCAATACCAGAAGGATAATAATAATTTATAGTTAAGTAAAAATATTAAATTATTGCAATATTTTGACTACTATTATTTAATCTTATGTTATCATGTTAATATTAGAAAGCTGATTATTCAAAAAATTTTAATATTATGTTATATATAATTTATTATAGTAACATATAAAATGGTAACTAATGTAAATTGGATTTTAAAGATAACTACCAATGCAATAAAGTAAAATATTTATGAGAATAAGTTTGCAAAAAAGTTTGAAATCTTCAATTATGTATCAAATTTAATCAAATGTTATAAGAAGGAATATAAACTTAAACTTTAAATTATTTAATAGATGCCAAACTTTCTGGTAACAAAGCAAATGATAAAGAAAGTTTTTTTTAAAAAAAATTTACATTCAACTTGCTTGCGAAAAAAAATCCATTTAAGGACACATTGTGTTATATATATATATATATATATATATATATATATATATATATAAATATATATATATATATATATATATATATATGTGTGTGTGTGTGTTATGGTGCAAGAGTATATTTGTATAGATAAGAAATAATATTATTCGATTGTCATATAGTTAACTCGACTCGATAACCAACCGGTACAATACGATATCCTGTTTCACAGCCAAATAATGAATTTCATAATAATACATACAGATGTTTTGGACTTGGACTTGAAATGAAAAAATATTTTTATATAAAATTTTAAGTCATAATGGATATATGTATTAATATTTAATTTTTAAACTTTTGCAACAAATTGTTAAATTTCTCGTAGATTTTTTTATATATTTTTTCACTTTAGATTGACTTATTATGCAGCTATGAAGATATGAATAAAAATGTTTTTCTTAAGAAAACAAAAATCTTATTAATTTTTTAACTGCACACAATTCCTTATATTTCAAGTTTAAAAATATATAAACAGAAATAAAATTTTTGTGCAAAAGAAAAAGAGATATTTGATTACTAACTAATATAAGTTAATCTTAGTTTTAAATGCAATACTAAATAATGTATTCAGAGGAAAAAAAAATTATGTATATAATATTTTTTGGACTTTACGTAAATTTTACTTATTTTCTAAAAAAAGTGCTACAGGTTCTAAATTGTTTTATTTAAAACAAACAAACGATAGAAAAAGTTTTTTACTGTTATATTTCATGAGATCCGTAAACATTAACTCATATTTCTTAGATGCATTGATCCCCATATCACATTTTAATATATATTTTGAAATTATAAGTAAAATCCCTTTCCAAAATTTTAAATGCATGAAAAAATATTAGATTAAATCAACTTGCAATGTAAAATTTAAATTAAAGCCGAGTTAAATGTGAAAAATATTTGAAGAATAAAATGTATAATATTATATTATGTACTATTCATAACTATGCTTTTTCGAAATACATAGGAGATCCTTTCGCTTTCGCCAATTCATAAGTTGAATAACCACTCAAAAACATCTGGTTGCGAGCAAAAGCCTACAGCAGAAAGGTAACCAAAAATGTCTCAGGGGGGATGAAATATAGGGGAAAGAATGAGAGAGGAAAGAGAGATACCCTACACCTAGAGGAAACAACGAAAAGAAATCCTGGATCTGTTCCTCTCTTAAAGCAAAAGGATGGTTCGGCACATATTCCAGAGCAAATATCGGGAAAAGCAGTTCTGGCTGAAAGCTAAATATTGACGGAATGGCAAAGCTTCGGTTATGAGTGAAGGGACTTCACCACACCGGATTGAGTGGGTATATAGGATACCGGAGGGACAACCCCTCTTGTATATCGTGTTTCTCAGTCTGTTCGTTGTGTCCCTCAACCCCCTATTGCAGACTCCTCTTGAAAATATGATGACGCTAGATTCGGGAAATACATGTGATCTGTCACAATTGTGGACTCTCCAGAAGGAAACTGGGTTTGAAAATTTAAATACCCCTTTTAGTGGTTTATCCCGAAAGAGAGTGTACAAGAGTTTCTGAGTTAGGCAAACATGTAGCCGCCTTTTAAGTTTCTCTATACTTTTGACTAAATAAAGGAATTATCTTTCAATTCATGCTTGTACGGACAAAGAAGGCATGCAGAGATAATGATGAAAAATGTACCACTTTAGAAAGACATTGATTCTTAGAAGTTCTTAACATTTACAACTGTAAGCAAATCAAATAAAATGAAGAAATACTTTTAAAATAGGAAAAATAAGTATTAAAGTTTGCAACTTGTTTTAAATTGTGTATTTTAAACCAGTATAAAGTTGACAAAATATTAATGATAAATTTTAATTATAAGGACAGAACGTTAAAATTATCTTCAAAAACATTGCATTAAGAACTGGGGTTTATTTTAAAGAAGGAAAAAAAATGAAGGCAAAAAAATTACAACTTTTAAATATTATGATAATTTTAATCTCGATCAAATGAGCTTTCCATATTTCCTTCGGACATGTTATAAAAACTTACATGGTTAATAGGTTCAGATAGATCTTCATTTCAAATTTATTACTTTTAAAATGTTCTTGCCAAAACTAATTTCTTTTGATACCAATTGTCTTAAATAAAACTTATCTGTTCTAGAGTTACTGTAAGAAAAATACATAAATTTAAGAAATTATACTTGTCAATACATATTATAAACAATGTTATTAACTCAATATGTTAATCTGCGTAATTCTTGATCTTTGTTATATTTCAAATTATCTGTGTTGATTTTGCCCAATATAGTATTATAAATAAAGTGTAGGATAGTTCCTAATATAATATTAGATAAAAAAAAAAGGGTTGAAAAAGCTATAGCTATTTATTATGTCATACTTTTATATCAGTTATATATAATATTTCATAATTTTAAATATAATATTTATATATAATATTTCATATAAATATCAGTTTTATATAATATTTCATAATTTCTATAAGTTTGAATTGGAAAATTTGTACACTTACTCATTCAAGTATTGAATGATAAAATAAATGCACACATTTTCCGGTTCTACATTACATCTTATGTACTCAATATAATCATATTGACTCGCCATAAAAAGTGACGCTGTGTATGCAGAGAGCCATTGGATACATACTTATTCAGATCTTTTTTCCCTTTACTAAACTCTAAACAACAGTAATTTACTGTAACATTCATGTTTTCAAAATAAATTATAGCCAATAGATTTAATTTACCTTTGAAGTTAAACAATGCTATATTTCTATAAGACAATATTGCTCACGTTATTCTTAACTTTCTTGCGCAAAATAATTCTTATATAGCTATCATGTTATAATCCTTAACCACTTGAGAAAAAAAGATTGATAAATAATTGTTGGTGTATAAAAGCTTGGACAAACTTTTAAAATAAGCTATATAAGTGTACAAGTGTACATAGAATTAAGGAAATGTGCAGATGTATTTAATGGTAAGATTGTAATAAAAGAATTAGAATTTTAGGAAAATACATCAGATATAATTTATGTTATGGTTAAAACTCAAAATTTTGGTATTTTTGTTAATTATATTTTATAATCAGAAAATTGGTATTATTCATTAATTTCTATCTGTTTAATACATCATTTTAGCAAAGAAATGAAAATATCAAATAAATTTTACTGTTTAAAAGAAATAATTTTTATACACATTTTTATCCCATAAAATAGAAATTTATTGCTGATTTTTTTAATTTTCATAATTTCAAAAAACATTATGATTACCCGCTTAGTTTTTACATTACCAAGTGAAAAATTCACTATTTAAAAGTAAATGGAATCACCTAGAGTGTCATCTCCAAGCTTTGACAACGGTTTCAAGATGATGGTAAAGTGAGTAAATGTTACAGAACAGGTCGCGCCCGAGTTAAAACGCCGAATGAGGACCGGTATTTGACAGTAACTGCCAAAAGAAACAGATGAAGCATCAGACTTGTCTCGTCAATTCTCTTCAGCTATCGGTATGACAGTTTCAAGGCAGACCGTGTGCAAATGCTTTCGATACATTGCTCTATACGCTCGCAGGTCTGTCAGATGTGTTCCACTTACTGCTCCTTACTGTCGCATGTGGTTAGCGTTGAGTAGAGAGCATGCATTGTGGGCACCGCAATAGTGGTATTGTATGATATTTTCCGATGAGTACAGGTTTAGCTTTCAGTTTGATTCTCCCCGGACTTTCATATGAAGAGGACAAGGTAACCATTACCACCAAGAGAACACCGTTACGTTGGTGCAAGATTGCTCGTTTGAGGAAGAATAATTATGGATCTCAGATTTAACCTCCATGTTCATAATGTAACCATGACTGTCCACATCTATCGAGACGTCATTCTTGATCTTGTGCATTGTTTCGAGGCCCCATGGGTGCAGAGTTTCCGTTTATGGGTGACAACTCCCGTCCTCACAGTGCAAACATTGTAGAAGAATGCCTTCAATCGGAGGAAATCACCGTATAAACTGGCCAGCATATTCACTGGACTTGAATCCAATAGAGCATGTGTGAGCACGATGAACTGCAGCCCATCAACCCCTCCCAAATTTCTACCGGAACTTTGGAGAGCATTGCTTGATGAGTAGTGTATTATTCCCCAAGATCAGATTGACAATTTGATACTCAGCATGCCTAGGCGTTGTACGGCTTGTATTGCATCGTCTGGAGGGGGCAATCTATGAATTAACCATCGTACCACCCATGTTATATTGGTTTTTGTAAATAGGTTCTCTTTTAAAATTTGCTGCAGGGAGTAAAATTCGCAATTTTTAATAAAGATGTCAAACATATAATATTTTTATTTACCTTTTACTTTTTGCTTAATAAATTGACTTTCAAATAAGTCACATTAGTTTTGCTTGTCTCTTTCTTTGAACTAGCATCATCATTAATTTATCGATACGAGTGTACTTTAATTGACAATTCCATCCACAAAGTACTTATAGTTTTTAACTACTTTAATATTGGAACTTAATTTTATAATTTTCTAGGCTGTATCTAAAATATTGATAAAATTTTATCTGTGTAAGCCCACGCAATAGCCAATAGAATAATATGAGTTTACTTTAATCGATCAATTTCAAATATATAATAATGAAGAAAATCAATTGAGTGTCAAATGCTTAATATTTTAAATGCAAATATTTTAAAATAAAATGGATATGACTTCAAAAAATTATTGCAAAAATTAGCGTCGATTTAAACATTTTGATAAAAAGCAAAAAGAAGAGAGTACATATAGCCAAAATATTGACTGAGAAAACATTAGAATAAATTCTGATCTGAGGAACTTATCTGCAATTTGGAAATGCTCTGACTCAAAAGTAAGTGTAAAAATGAAATCATTTTCTGGCTCTCTTTATATTATTTTTTACTTTTTTCTTGTAATATAAACCAAAGTATTTATATCTATTCTCTTTTAAAATCTCTGCATTGCTGATTAATATATTTTGCGTTTATATGACCATGTTTTATTTTTTTAAATTTTTTATAAGATTCTTGAGAAATTTTGATTGCTTTAATAATTTTTATATACAATTTGTTGTTAAAATTTTCTTATACTCTAAGAATCTTTGTTAAATTTTAACATATTGTTTTATACTTAGAAATTTAACTATTAAGCAAATCGGAAAATAAACTATTAAGCAAATTGGTTCCGGGTTTGTTAAGCAAAAGACTGAGGTAATGAAGAAAAATCATACATTTATTATAATATAAAAGATTTTAGTTTGAAAAACATTTTACTAATTTTAGCTTAATAGGAAAAAAAATCAAATTTTGCCACAAATGATAATATAAATCCAAATGATACCTTTTTAGGATAAAAAAATTTTTTTTTTTTTTGTGAGTGCATTTATATTGCACATTTGAACTTATTTTTTGTGGAAAGCTTTTGTTTTGGTAGTTAAAAAGTCTGTGTTAAGTAAAATGTTAAATTTTATGATAAATTTAACGGATTAATTTGTGGACAGTACTATGTGTCTTACTAACATTTAAAGGTAGCTTTCTTACATATACAGTTGTATGTACGGAAAACAACTTCTACAGCTGTGCTTCGGGGATGAAATTCGTTTCAGTACGCAGTAAAAGTGTGGAAATCTCATTTTCGTAATTCAATTTTAAAAGGTTATTTTCAACAAGCATTTATACCTTTTTACACGAGAGTTTATTTTGCATTGAGTAACTGCACCTATTTAAAAATACTTAATTAGTTTATTTTTCTTGTTTAATTAATCATAGAACACAGATACTGTTATTGTTATTAATGGCACTATATTCCAATGAAATTAAATTTATATAAAATGATGAATGATTTTACAACTAAATGAAACAAGCAGCAAATATCATTGAATAAGTTATAATGCAGTATTTATACTTAATTAATAAATCATAATTATTATTAATAATTTTTATTCATGATGTCAATTGTAATAGAAAAATCAATTTAAACTCAATTCTATAAAATTCCAGATAATAAAATTGTGTTCAAATATAAATTATTCATAGGTAATAATTATTAATTAAATAAATATGTTTGGAATAACATGTGATAAAATAGCTTTGTCGGTAAGTGATTATGTATTTATAATTCAAAATGGCAAATAAATTAGGCTTGTATGACAAACAAATAGCTAAAAATCAAGAAAAAAGATAACACAAAAAAGGTAAAGGCTTTAGTGGCTTTAGTAATAAAAAGTCAAGTAATTTCATTTAACATCCTTATTAAACTTTTTTATTTTATTATCAAAGTAAATATCTGAATAAAAGATAATTATGAATTTATTATAACAAATAGTAATTTAGAAAAAAGCGCTAAATATTTATATTAGAAAATAAAAATTCGTTACATATTAATTTATTTAAGCATTTTTTCTTAACTATGATAATAACTATAATAATTTTAGTATAAAAGAGACATGTGATTTTTAATTATTTTCTTAGTATCATACTAAATAAAAAGAAACATTCATTTATAAATAAAAATAAAACTAAGCAACATGGGAAACAAAAAGAATTAATACACTTATATTGACTTAATACGGATGGCTAGGAAAATTTAATTTTATTACATTGATTTAAAAAAGTAATTTCTATTTTATTACATTCATTTTAATCCACAGAGTATTAAATATTCTGTTATTTAGCATCGCATTTAATAATATTATCCTGAATATTTATTTATTTCATAAGCAATAAATATAAATATTTAATATATATTAATGATGCTAAAAGGAAAAGAAACTTCTCTTAAATTCTTTACATGAGTAATGAATATGTTATTTAAAAAAATAATTGGCCTTTTAATGAAATATATTATATGTTTTTGCTGTAACTCTTAAAATTAAGAAAACCCATAAAACGTTAATAACTTTCTACGAAAACAATACGAAACCCATTTAAATTTCCTTCCAATTAGCTTACAGTGACTACAATTACATGCAGCTGAAACAAACTTGTGAAAGAATGAACTGTTCCATCACTCCTCTTTAACAGGAGCTATCATCAAGGGCTTGGGATCACTTCCACTGATATAATCGCTGAAAAGCTACTGATGGGTTGATCCCGGGCGTTCCGAACCAATTTCGAGCCCCATTTTTAATGTCGGCCATTAGCGGGATTATATTTGGAGCTTAGGTTCAGCCTCAGAACATTTAATGAATAAATTAGCTTTCCAGACCAGAAATAGGGGTGAACAAAAAAAAATCCGACAATATATCCCTACACCCCTTACGCATACAGCAAGGATACACTAGCTTTCATCTGGAGAGACCTATTTATGGATCGGATTAGTGATCCAAATAGATTACTAGAAAAACTGACAGTCAAACTTTGCCCTGCAATGTTTGCTTTTGCTGAATCTATTCAGTCAAGTTGGGTAAATAATAAAAGTGAAATTTTAGGGCTTCCAGAGTTAGACCATCCCTTTTAAAATCCTTTATGTCTAGATTTTAGTGGAAGGAGAACTACCCCTTTACACAGTTTAAAACTTAAAAGTATACATTATTGATCGTGTTGTGGGGAGAAATTGTATAGATTATAGCACTAAGCTTGGATATTTTAGAGCTTTTATGGTTACAGATTGGTTTGTAGTTTGAAGTAGCTCATACAATTTTAAAGAAATTAAGATAACAGCATTAAATTACTTAGCGATTTTGCTTTATAAAATTTTCAATTAAAAAATTATTATACCATATAAAACAATATTAATTTATTTGTATGTACTTCGGAAATCTATATACCTTTTAGCAGTTTTTTATAAAATGTTTTAAAATTTATAAATTAATTCAGTTTTACTTTACCAATAAAAACGTGTCACAGAAGATATCCATTTTTTTTTTTAATAAATGAAATCCCTATGAAACTGAATGCATGAAGAGTAGTTTGCTGAGTTAAATTCTAGCTCTGTTCAAGGTTTTAAGAAAGAATTTTAAATTTTGTCCCATTAATCATGTTTTTCAGAGATTTTCGTTTCAATGTTCTCTTAAATATAACCCTGCGCAGGCAGTCTTTAAAGACCTTAAATATGTGTGTTATTAAGCCCTTATTATCTTAAAAATTGATCATTTTCTATTCTGGAATAAGAGAGAAATATCTAGATGGTTTTAAGAAAACATTTATTAAAACATCATTCTTTCATTAATAAATAAATTTTGATGTATTATTTGGATAAAAAATATTTATGCATGTTTACATAATTTAAATTTAAATGAAGGTTTGGCTCCATTTACATTTATAAATAAAATTTTATGCTAACTCATTTTAATTTTCAATTTCTCATAAAAAATTACTTCAGAAAAATTCAAAATTAAAGGTTTTGGGAAATATGATTCATTACAAATTACCAGTTCGATTTTACTCTGTTATTATCAATTATATTATTTCATGCAATGAAATTAGAAATTTTAAATAAATCTATGCTCACGAGTAACTGAATTTTTTTTTCGATTATAAATTAATTTTTTTTAAAAAATGTGATTGAATTTAAAATTAAAAACTTTTCATTTTTAATCTTGTTTTCCTTTAATGTAAAATATTCAAATGAAATAAAGTTGCAATCTTTACGGTTTTATTTATCTTAACCTTATGAACTCCGAAAAATTGAATTTTTTCACATATAATTGTCGTAATTGTAAAAATGTTTGACGTTATTTTTACAATTCTTATGTGAAAAAAATAATCACGTATAGAAGAATTAGTTAAGATAATAAATGACATTTGTTCTTAAAAATCACAATTGTATTAAGTTATCATTAGGTTAAATAAATATAACGTATTAAATATCAGTAGATACAAAATGCAATATCATATTAATTCAGCTAAGAAGTGAAAATAATAACTTTTGTCTTATTATTTTATGGAAACAAGCATTTCTTATTTTTAATATTTTTATTATGATTGAACAATACACTAGTTTTTACGATAACGTCATTATAGTGTTTCTGTGTTAAATATAATAATAACATAATTCTCTCATTCTTTATGGCATTGTTGCAGTATTAACAGAGAATCTAGTTTAAAGCTAACAAATTATTTTACACGTGCATTTAATGCCTTAATTTTGATAATACAGGTATTTATTTATTCGTATATTTTCATTTAAAATGTCTACCTATATATAATAAAAAATATTAATATACACATTACATTTAATTCTGTATTATTACATGTTTATTGGTGATAATGAATAAAAACCTGCGCTTTAATGTATTGTATTATTCATAATAAGCATAGCTGAAACTGAGAGTAAAAACACAATATTTTTATTTACTTTTACAAATTAATTTTTTGCTAACTGCAAGGTAATTTAACTTATGAATTAATCATTAAACAAAGCTAAATCTTTACTTGCATTTTAGCATGCATTCAATGACAAAATTATGTTTTATTTATAAAAAAATTCTCAATTTTTCAGTTACTTGTTTCTATTTTATGATAGCATGGAAATGAATTGACTTCTACTTATTATCATATTAACATACTCTTCAAACTTAAAACAAATTTGCCTTAAAAAAGATGTGATATAACTTATGCTCCTATAAAATAATTTTCATATGTAAATATATATTAATTAAAGTATTTTCCTTTATTTCAAAATATTTTTGCTATGTTTATTTGAATAATTTCCTATCATATTTTAAGGTTGTAATTAATAGAGAATCACAATACAGACAGAGAAATTATAATAGTGAATATAGTATCTCTGTCATTATGAATAAATTTACATTTTTGTATAGCTGCAAAATATTAAAACAAAATTAATGATATGAATGGCAAATAAAATAAAATCATATAGTTTCATTCTATTCTATTACTTCATTCTTAAGTATACATCTCCTCTTCCCATTCACTACAGTATTATTATTTTACGTCCGGCTCCGGGCAAACAAAAAAAAAATCGTCTCCACTTCCGAGACGGAAGTATTTCCGCGGATAAAATTCCAAGCCGACGCGGAAATTAGCATGCGGAAGGACGAACCTCAACCAACTCGGTTTCCTTTACACGTAGGCCGACTGAAGGGGCCAACTGTAGCCATATGCGCATTTGCATGCTTATTTACACACCGTATAGAGGCCCACAATGCCCGGAGTGCAGTCATAAATTTTGATGAACGACTGATAGGATACGTACTATTCCCTCTTTCTCTCTCTCTCTCTCTCTCTCTCTCTCTCTCGCACACAGCATGCGAGGGAGAGGTCGGGAGAGTAGGGTGGATGGTAGTCAGTCTTAATGGTAGATTCACGCAGCCAATGCTAATGCGACGCTTTAATCAGCCTGAAAGCCCGGGGTTGTAAAGTCTCGAGCAACACATACTAGCTGGTTAGAATAAGAGAGAAAGGAGGAAGATAACTAAATATTTCTCTGTGTTGCTATTGAAGTTGTCATGACTTATTCCTAAACTCAAGGATTTATTCTAGATATCTAAGTTCCTAATTCTTGATTAATGAAAAGACTATTGCTTAATTCATAATATTTTGCCCAGATTTATCTGCAGTGATTTTAGTGGAAATCGAATTAAGCATTGTTTTATTATATTTACTTAAAATTGTAAACTATGAAAATATAATAATATCTAATTAAAAGAGAGTTATTTATCTTAACATCAAAAGAATGAGATAATGAGATAAATATGCATAGGTGGTTTTGGTATTTATAATATAAGAGAATATTTCTCTGCAGTTAATAAGTTTTTGCCAGACAATATGAACCTGCTACAAAATTAACTAAAATTTTTAGCATTTTTTCTGCGCGTCCGAAAGTACTAAAAATTTTGAATTCTACAAATTTCCTCATACTTTTATAGTTTATTATATTTTAAAGTTTTTTATGCGAAATTTCATTTATCCGATAGTAATTTTATAAATAATGTTGTTTTCTTTGTAAATTATTAGGATTCAATTAAATGCTTCAAAAAATAATGTTTGAAATATCAAAACTTGTTTTGAAAATTTTGAACTTTCATTTCTATGCTCATTTTCTATTATTAATCAGTTCTTTACTGTATTAGTGGGTTATTTTCAATATTTTAAAAACTTTTAACAACAAATATAATTGTAAAAAAATGTAAAATCCCTTGATATTTTTAAGGGAGATAACACTATATGAAACACATTTGACAAATTATTTAAAGCCAGGAAATTTATATACAAACTTGCTTATGTAAAATGAAATTGCAATTTTTATTGTTGATTTATGTTTTAAATTTCCAAACACAAAAATCAGGAAGGAATAAGCTGATTGACTTTGAAATAGCTATTTCAATTTTTATCATTTTGAATAATCAGCAGACATTATTAAGTTTCATATTTATAAGTGGTGATATGCAATATCATCTCTTTTAAAAATTCATTTAATTGGGTGACGTTTAAATAGATTTTTAAAAAATATGAAGAATACATTTTAAAGTCACATAGCAATTAAAATACTTAATTCTTGGGTGAGCTAGGTTAAAAGTGAATACATAGTTTTTAAAATTGTAACCACATTAATTTTAATTCGTTAATAGGATAAATAAGTAAAAACAATATCCTTTTATGTTTCTTAATCAAACTGTATTCATTCTTTCTCATATAAATAATTAACTCTATAGATAACATCTTAAACTATATGTAGAGTATTCGTTATAGATTTACTATGGGGAATTTTTCAATATGGAAAAATGATGTTTTATGTAAAAATATAATCCTTAATAGAAGTTTTAAAACCTTATTTGCTTGTTAATTACAATATTTCTACCATTATTTATTACTTCTGTAAGTTCAGTTTAAATAAATAATAAATCAAATTGGTAATTTGGTTTTCTTTCATTTTAATACAAATCTTGAAGGTCATGTTTAGAGCTCTAAAGTATCCGTAATCGGCTTTCAATGCAATTAATATAAGTTTATATAATTTCTGTAAAAAGTTAAGGGTTGAAAATATCAAATTATTCCAAAATATAAACAAAAATATTATAATAGTATACTATCATTAAAATGTAAAAGTTCTGAATGTTCTAATATTACAGACAACCAAAGCACATAGATAATGAATAATAAAATAATCTGCAAAAGGCTAACTATATCTTCCAATAGAATATACACCACAAATATTTGATAAAAAATTTCATTAAATATTTAAGCTATATTTATAAGAGATGATTTTTATGAAATACATGAATAGTAAATTATTTCAAAAGCCATGTTGAAATATTTAATGTAAAAACTTACATTTCAGAATGTTTTTTTATACTTAACAAAATGTAGAACTTAATTTATATTTTCCATTGAAAAGTGTATATTTATTCGACAAATTAATTGTACTCTAATCAGTGTACAAAATTAAGTTATTTAATCAACAATTACATTTATTAATTGCGCTAATCTTGTCAATAGGCTTATCTAAACCTTTGCTTGGTAGTAATTAAAATAGCAATATCCTTTCGAAGGTAAAAACAATATTTACTTTGAAAAAACAGTATTTTCTATTGAAAGGAATTGACACTTCAAAAACAATTTGTTGAGTGGCTGAAGAAGGACATGCCCCTATACCTCATTCAACTTTAATTCGCTGTTACATTTTGTTACATCCATCAAATAGACAAGATTTGCTTCGGAAAGGATATTGATGTGTAGCGGCATATCAAAAATATGATTTATCAAAGGTACTGTGAAACGTTCTTAGTCGGATGCTTTCTCATCCCGTTTATACAATATGCCTCCTTTAAAATTTCATTTAAAGATCATCTGTGTCCCATCTAAGCACAAGTACACGTACCCTACGAAGAGTAGGTCTAAGACCTATTTAAAGTTATCGGCGCTGTTACGCAGCGAGAGGGGTTGAAGTTTGACTGATGATCCAATGTTGCTACGGCCGTATATGTATGACTCTTGGCTAACGGGGGAGTTGGAGGCTAAAAGCACTCGACCATTAACTCTACTCTTCCCCCTTTTACTCCATGCTTATATTTTCCCCAGCAATGCACCCACCACATTTTTTTTTCTTTCTTCTCATACCCACATCACCCATTTTTCTTTTCTAAAAGGTCAGGAATTTTGGGTCACTTTATCTATTTCTTCCCTTTTTTTTCTCTCCCTGCCTCCTCTTTCCGCTGTTTTCGCATTTATTTCGTGAAATATGAGTTGTTGTATCATTATAGCACAAAATTGTTGAGTCCCTACATAAATCGTCATCTTCTTATGAGCCTCAGAAGAATATAAGGAAAAAAAACTATAAATTCTCAAATTAGTTCAGACTCTTGTTCGGATAACTTGTTCCTTTTAGAATTCTGTTTCCTCAAATGTTTTACTTTTCAAACACTTATTATATGCTGTTAAAAAATGTTTTTTGTTTTTATGAATATTTCTTTGCATATATCAAAATATTGGATAATATCTATCATGTTTTTCAATCTCTTTTTGATCTTAAATACTGTCTCAAGTTTTAGTAATTATTCCACTTTTCATTTCATATCTCAAGTAGAAACTATCTGTGAAATGAAGTTACTTTTGTTGCATTATATTTTTTTGATTAATTATTATTCGAATAATTTAAAATGTGCACCAATTATATGTTTCTTCATTTGAATAGTGTATCTTAAAATTTAATTTTCCATTCACTTAATTTGTTATCAATATAAGGGAATTGCTGAAAATGCTAAATTTGTTTTCTGTAGATTTAAATATTAATTGATATAATCAGTCGTAAATCTTTTATGATATGTGTATTAATAGAAGATTTAACCAAGATGGAAATTTCTTTGAAAAGAATTCCTTTGATTATGTATAATCAATTAATTTAGCGTTTATTTATTATTTTTTTTTTGATTTGATGTGTAAAAATTAAAAAAATAAAATTAAGTATCTTTATTTCAAGATAATAAGTAATATATTTTAAAATCTTGGGTAGTTTCTATTTGTGGCAGATTCAATTATGAAAATTTTTTTTTCTTTCATTTTCTGGAATATTCTTTAATTTGTGTATTTGTGAATGTATAGATAGTTACAGCAAAGAATTGTAATTTTTTTCTTTTACAACTTGAAATTATTAGATACACATGATTAAAATATTAAACAATTATATAATATTTAAAATGTGATAAATAAAATCAATTGAATAGTTAAATGTTTTCAAATTTCTCACTAAAAATGATTATGAGAAAAAAAATGTGTTCGTGTTTTGCATTATAATTTATTTTTAAATTTACAGTGCATTCATTTAAATGCAAAATTATTAATTGTGATAATGTAACTAAACTTATTCTTGTGATATTCTATATAACATTTTCATCTTTCTCAAACTAAAAAATATATTTGATTAAAATTTTGTATAACATGATGTGAAAATAGTACTAGAACAACCACTAATCATCAGACTTACATCCAAGATAAATTAGTTGTTAATAATATGCTATTCTTATTTTATTAGGAATAAAATAGCAACCAGAAAAAAACAAAGGACCAACGAAAAAGTTTATATGCATTTTTTGCAACTAATTGCTAATGTCAATAATCTAAAAGGAATTAAAACCAAGAAATTAGTTCGTTATTTTTTAAAAATTTGTGATTAATGTTATAATGTTTAATCTACACGATTGCTCTTACTATTGCATCTGGATGTGATATTAATAGTGAGTTAGTTTTAAACACTAAAGTGTCTTTAAATGAAAAATTCTAAGCATTTTATTTTTGAAAAAAAGTTTTCCCATTTTTAAAAGTTATAAGCTCGTTTTAAAATTAGTGCATAAGCAATTAAATACATTTCTGTAAGCTAAAACCAAATTCATTTTATGTACAAAAAATGAATTTAGAGCAATAAACAAATACAAAAACTAGTTGCTAGTTAAAAAATAAAAAATAAATCTATCTTAAAAGAAACGTTAACTTGGAATTATTTCTGGAATATTGAATTCAATAATAAAAATTTCAAGACACAAATCTTTTTAGAAAATTTACTTTGAAAATTTTCTAAAAAGATTTGTGTCTTGAATTTGCTCTTACTATTGCATATGCATTTGAAATGCCATCTATTGCATCTATTGCATTTGAAAATGTCATTTTTTTCTTAGCTGATCATTCACATTTTTCTTAATCAAACTCTGCTATGTTTTTTTTTTTCAATCAAAATTTCAAAAATGCAAGTTTTCCAAAAAATTATTTCCACTGTGTCATTTACAGTAAAATGCAGAAGAGCTTTTTTTTTTTATTAAAAAAAGCATGATTTTCAGGTATTTCTTCTAAAATTGATAACATGCAATGAGCAATCTGATATTTCAGAGTACTCTAAGATTCTATCTCAAAAATAATGAAATAAAACCGCAGAATATATCTTGAACAACCAGCTTTTTCTTTCACTTTATGTATTTTTATAGAAAAGGCTCCTCGATGAGACTGTTGCAGAAAATTCATCGCTCTAAAAGCTTTCCCTCATTTGTTCCTCCATTGATTTCTCGGGTGGCTGTCCCCGGTGCTTTTTCTTTTCACCACCGTCATATCCATTGTCTGTCTGTCTGAGCTACATCCACACTACCGACGACCTGCCTCGTTCTTTGTGCATAGAAAAGCAGACCATTCTGTACACTTCACAAATTTAAACAATTTCCCTTTCAAAGAAACGCTTTTCAATAACTATGCAATTTCTTAATATTTTAAAGTAAAATCAGCATTTTTTCAATACTGTTTGCTAATCATTAATATTTTAAGAAATTTATCGATGTTTAAAACATCTAGAAAGGATATACCATAACAGGGTGGTATTATGTAATTTAATTTAATTTATTCATTTTAAAATTATTTCTTAAATAAAAATTATGTATTCCAGAAATTGATCCTAGGTTGTTTATATAGGAAAAGTAAAAATCTAGAAATAATGCAAGTCCTTTCAGCATTTTGAAATTAAAGAAATATATTCAGATAAAAAAATGTTCATTACATTACAAAAATATGAAGTTCTATAACATTCATTATTATTTTGTATGGTACAATTTTTATGAAACATAAGTTAACATTAACTAAAAATTTAATGAACAAATATATTTCCCAAAATAATATCAACAAATATTTCCATCAGCAGGGTTCCAGAATGAATTTTATTCTGAAGTAATTTATGAACACAATATTTACATTTGGAAAACAATTATTGATAACTTTAAAAATATCCAATTTTTAAACATGAAATATTAATTAAAAAATATATTAATTAAGTTTTTAACATAAATTGGAAAAAAATGAAGGGAAACATGTCCCTCAATTTCTGAGCTCTCATATTTCATCATTAAGGGAATTTGATATAAGGTAAGACTTTGTTATTTGTTTAGAGAAAACTTTATATTATGTTTAACTTTAAATTTTTTCCATGTGATCACATTTCAGATCCTGCAGATCTTTTCATTGTACTACATGATTTTTTATACTAGTAGATACTAGTAATACATGATTTTTTATGGTGAGGTATCAGAAATTGACAGACTTTGTAATCATTCCCTGCCAATTAAAGCCATTGATTAGGGCAAATTTTAGGAATTGCAAACATAGAAGCACTTCTACTTAAATGCCTTGTAGTTACAAAAACTGAGAAAGTTATATCCATAGCAACTATACTTAAGTAAAGGAGACAAAGTCAAGAAGATTATTGCCTTAATAAAATTCCTTTTCTGAGTAGGTTACAGTTTAATAATGGGAAAAAGTCTGAGGAAGATGTCAAACAAAGATAAAATTTTCTAGTAGAATGAATTTTTTATGCTGTACAGCATTCTTAGTGTTGAAAGTTTTCTTTTGAGATCAAAATGTGAGACTTTTTTAATCTTAACTTAGTATATTTATTTTATGAAAATTTGTTTGAATTTTCAGTTGTATATTTGTTTTTATTTTCATTTAACTAAAAAAGGATGTTTTTGAATTCATAGTAAAATATATTTGAGCATTAATATGAAAACTATGAATGTCTATAGTAGTTTATAATGCATAGTTATATATTTTACACTGAAAAGTTTATTTGTCTTCAAACATATTTTTTTAATTATTTTAATAGCCTTTTTTTAACAATTTAATTTAAAACACATAAAGATAATTTTATCTATGGAAATTAAGATAAAGAGATTAAAAATATTAGCAGATACATTTCACAGATAAAAGAATTGAATAAGAATATTTACACATAGTTATTTTGTCATATAATATATAAGAAAATCTGAAAATTATATTAACTAAACTATCTTAAAATATCTAAGTGCAGCATCTTTTATCTTTATGTATCATATTTAATAGTATATTCTTACATGAATGACAGTAATAAAATCAGCAATACTATAATTATTAACTAGATTCAAACTACTTTGTAATAAAAATAATTATGTAAAAAGCATTTTATACAGACAATATGTAAAACAATTGAAAATTAAATATTTATAACTAAATATTTATAATTAAATTTAATTTTTCTAAAATGCCAGTCAATTGAAGTATTTGGAAAAAGACATTTTGTAAAATCTTCTTTTCTTAAATTTATTTGTTGTTTTTAATGAAAAATACCAATTCTAATTACGAAAAATATCTAAGAAGTATTTTTATATAAATTACTTTTTAAATAGTTTAAAATGTAACCAAGTAAAGAAACTAGATGTTTTTAAAAAATATAAATTTTATATAACAGTCAATATATTAAACGTTGTAACATTTCCAATTTATCTAGCAAATTTTGAAAAGCATTTTTAATCTTACAGTAATAGTTCAACTTTTATCGATTATGATTTTATGTAGTATTTATTTAAGGCTTTAATACTATAGTAAATTTCATGAAATAAAAGAAATGGCAGTAAATTTAAAATTAAAGAAGAAAGAAAAGATAAATTATGTTTTGAATTCATATTTAAATGTATATTTAACTGAGCGTATAACACTATAATTGATCGTTATTAATTGTATCATCTATATAAGATTTAAGAACCATTCATGCATTTTTGTTTTTCAAATAAATTTCATATATAATTTAATACTTTATTGTAAGGAATAATATTTTATTGTTACAAAACATATTTTTTTCTATTTTTGTTTCATAATAAAATTTTACCCTCCTGTAGATTAATCGCAGCATTGTATTTTTATAGACAGTATATTCCTTACTCTAGATCCTTCATTTTCTTTCTTCAGACTTATACAATACTTGGGATGGAAATTAAATCTGGAAATTGATCCAATGAGGAAATAATTAAGAAGCGCAATGCTAAGACTCCATTAAGGGACCAAAAAGGACCTTAAGTGGGAAGAGAAAATTAAAAGACGAAAAAGAAAAAAAAAGTTCTTTGCAAAAGAACAAGGAGCTCTTGTGTGATTGATACTAGTTTCAGAATTCTTTTTATTCTTTATAACGTGGGAAAAAATTCATTATATTTATTATTCTGAGTTTGATTGAAAGTAAAGTTTAGTCATGAATATTTATTACTAACGAAAGTTGATTCATTATTTCCTTAGAGAAGCAGTTGAATTTCTTTTGTTTGAGAATAGATTAAGCTCTTTACATTTAACGACAGCATAGAATTTGCGCGAAAGAATATTGTTTTCGTAATTTTAAAAATATCGTTAACAAATAATGGAAACGAAATGGCCATTAATTTTGTTTATTAGCTCAAAATGTATAGTTAAGTACAGAAAAAAATTCCCATTATGAATTGGCTCGGCAAAGAAAAATTATTTAAATGAAGAATAGAATAATTATTTTTAAATTATCTGATAACATATTAAACCACCATATTACTTCACAACTAAAGTAGTATGATGATTATTTTCTTATCAAACATTTTTGAAGCATAAAAACCATTCTATTACTTTTTCATTTTTTGCACTGAGTTGAAGGCAGAATGTTGGCTCAACCGTTCATAAATTGGATTCTTCTCACGGATATTTATGGTGTTTCGGAATGTATTTCAAGCTACAAGCCATAGTCTAAATAATTTTCATGTAAAAAAAATGACTGTTGAGTATCTATCTACCTAGCTATCTATCTATCTCTCTGTGTGTGTTTTACTTTTTATTATATACTTAGCCTAAATTATTTAATATCTTATTCTATTCGTTTCATAAAAATATGTATCTTTTTTTCATATTAAGAGTATAAAAACCATTTTCCTAAATAAAAGTTTCATAAATTTGTTTCTAGTATAGATTGAAATCATTTATGTCAGAGAACGTCAAATGTATCATCCATTTTTTAGTTTTTACAATTTCGTATATAAAACAATAAATTTGATGTTGTTTCTTCTTTTTATGTTTTCTCTTAAAATGTGAATCTTATTTAAAAAATTTAAAAGTTATATTTCCTTTGAAATTTTGCATAAAAACTAGATACTTCAAAACTAAATTTTAATTTGAGTTTAATACTTTTACAGCTAAATATTTTTCCTCGTGACTACTTACTCAGTAATTATTCAGAATTATAAAATGCACTTACAAGTTGTAAATTGAATTTTAATATAATGGGACCCCAAAAACTTGTATTGCACAAGTTATTTGATTGATGGCCTACAAATATGTAAGTATAACTTTATAAATTGTTTTGATCTTCTACTACAAAAAGTTATTTATTTTCTTTAATTGACAAAATGTATTTATAAGTGTACGTAAGAACTTTATTTGTCTATGTCATTTTCATTTCATTTGGAAATAGATAATTTAAAGAGTTTAGATTACATATTTATTTTAAATGCCATTTAACTTTAAAATTATGACATTTAATTAGAAAAACAATATGTTTCAGTAACTTTGAAACTTCTTTACTATTTAAGTGAAGTCTTCTCAAGTCGGAAGGGCTTAATATCATAAGGTACATCGCCTTGTTTGTTATCATATATATAGCATATTTTTATTAAATTATTATTATGATAGTAATTAAAGAAACTAAGTAGTTTTTTCTAGTTTTCAAGACAAATTATGTATTGGGTTTGTTTAAAATATGGTACCTCAGAAATGTTGAGTCGACATCAATAAATTGGGATGAAAAAATTCTAAAATATTAAAATAACTGTGAAGTTTTCTTAGTTTCGGGAGATAAATTTATGAGTTGAACAATTTCATGAATATTTAACTAGATGGCATTTTCTTGATTTCCTAACTTGTAACTCGTAATTAAATGATATTATTATTGACATATTTGTCCATAGAAAAGGCTAAACATTTATTTTAAAAACCATGCAACAGTTTATGCTGAAAGGCTATCAATTAATTAGTAAAAAAATGAAATACATTAGGATTTATATGCTCATTTATGATTTCAAGCATTCGAATTTTACAACCAACTAAAACTAAATAGTCAATTACAGAATATAAAATTTTTTTTAAAACTTTATTTTTATTAATTTTATGAAAATAACTTTCAGTAGATTAGATTATATTTTAAATAAATTTCAAATTTTTAATTCAAATACTTTAATTAAGGGAGATTGTAATAATATAGAGATCATAATAATAATAATAATTAGCAGGTATATTATTCGATATATATTGTGAAACTTTAATAAAATAAAAAAAAACTATTTTCTTTTAGTCGAAGTAATACTAAAATGTTGAAAATTTAGATTATAGCCGAAATACAATTAAGTGGCTTAAAATTTAAAATTGTTTTTTATAAATAATGATAAATGTATCTATATTCCTTGCCTTAAAAGTAATAATAATGTGATATAATGTATTTATGACAAACATTCATGAGAAAAGGATGCATTTATTTTTCAAACAAATTGTATACACTTAAAATTCGAAAAGGAAACATTTGAATCGCGAAAGAAAAATGCTAATGGTACTGATAAAGTCAATTAACAAAACTAGCCATATGTATTAATGAATGAATCTAAAGTACGCGTCCTATAAATTAACCAAGCAAATCATAAAACATTCAGAGAAACTTTTAGATGCAAAAAACAGTACACTTGTACTGAAGCTATTTACTCTTTCTTAATGTATGGTGGTACTTCTAGTTTGTTTTAAATGACATTTTATAACTTCAGATACTCTTTTCTTAAGAGAAATGATTAATATTCATCATGAATATGTAATGATGACTTTAATGCAACGTTAATTTCTAATGTTCGACGAAAAATCATGATATCTTTCACTTGGATAAAAAATTAAAAGCAAAATTTTTGAAATAAAAGAACAAGGAGGAGATAGAAGAAAAAGAATAATCAATTATGCTTTCCATTAAGAATTTCATACGTGCTTGTACGTTTCGAAGCGTCGCGTTATCACGTGACTCAAACATTAGCCTCGTTCCCAGAGATTCCAAGCAAAGCTTAAGTGAATCATAAGTACTAATGACAAACAGAGAGAGAGAAATGCTTGAGCGATCGAAATCAGAAGCAAGAGTAAAAGAGAGCGAGGCAGAAACTAAAAGTTTTGGGGAGAAAATGGATAATAACTAAGTTTACGATTTGGCGGAAGAGCAAGAGATAGAACGGAAAGAGGCAGATGATATTAAAGAAACTAAAAGTTTTAAAAGATTTCAAGGAAAGAATGAAAGAGACACGAAAATCCCACGCTTCGCAAAACACAGCGAAAAGGAATTATAAATGCAGAAATGAAAAGGAAGAAAAGATGTAATTTGTACTCTTTCTCCGACAGACTTTATGTTTCGGCAATTAATTTCCGTTTCTAGCAAAGGAAGAAGGACAAAGAGCGTTTCTTAAAATTAATGAAGTAAAAAGGAACCGAGACCGCGTTGGCTAGAAGCTTTCTCGTGCCCAAACTGAGCCACATTTTCTCGAGTCAAGAATACGAAAAAGTATTAAAACCACTTAAAAGCATTCATATTATTCACAGACTTACTAACAGAAACATATAAAGCTGGCATTAAAATGTAAATATTAGTCGATATTTGGTCTCTTAGCTATTCTCCGTTTCAATTTGTTTTTCTAAGCTGCCAAACATACTATCATAATGTTTTTTCCTTTGCAAACACATTCTAATTGTTATCACATTCTAATAGATGGTTTTTCATCGTCAACGGAAATTTCCATATTTTAGCTCTAGTTATTCATAAAACTTTGTTTTGACTTTAAAATAAAACCATTTATGTGATAAATTTCAGTTGATAATAGATACTGGTATTTCCTAGATCGCAATATCCATTATTTTCATATATCTATACATGTATTGATCTAAATAGCCTTTTTTCCATATGATTACACAAATACATAATGTACAGAAAACTTTATCTACATATTATTTGGAAGTTTTATAGCATATCATTTCATATAACTTATTTCATGTGAAAAGAGAAAAAGTTTTGCTCATACTTTTATGTTCAGATGTATATTGTACATTACTGCTATTTTTATCTCATAAAGAGGAACTAAATTCGTATTTGCACAACACTACAAAACGTGATTTTACTTAAGAGAATATTATATTTTCAATTTTATAATGCGAAAAATGTTCAAAATATATCACGTTTTGCTTATAAATTTAAAATTTATTAATTATATTTTTCATTTAAATGAAAAATTTGTTAATAAAAAACAAACTTCACGAAAAAGAAAAACAAAAAATGAAACCTCATGGCAAAAAACACTTCACTATATATGATTTAATACATTTGAGTAGGCACTTGCAATTAAACTTTTATCATTTATATTACAAGTGAGGCTTAAATTTATAAAAAACTAGTTATACAAATATTATTTCAAAGAAATCACATCACTTTTTAAAAGTTAATAGATAATGTAGATAAAGTTATAATTATTTTCAGGTACTATATTAAATAATAATTCATGTTTAAATGAAATATTATAATCTTACTCAAGCTCGTTTAATTATAATAACAAATAAAAATATTCCACTTTAATTCGGACAACTTTTATCGAATAATCTATTCATTTTTTCAGTTGTACAAATGTTAGAAACATTTTTAAGATTTTAGTTATAAATTAATTAAAATTAGAAAAAATAAAAGAGCAAATGTGAAAATGTTGAAAATAATTATTTTAGTTCTCCGATATTTGTTTTTTTTTCTTAGTTTTACTTTATAATGTTTCTTTTTTCGTAAATATTTATCTGTAAATTAATCAAAGCTGTAAGAGTGAAGACACATCATGATGATTTCAAAAATATTTTCCTGAAAGTAAAAAATTTATTTTTTAAAAGAATATTTGAGCGGTCATTTTGAACCTGAAACAATACATAATAGTAATTTTAATCATAAATGAATAAATGCATTAAAAATGAAGTTATAAAGATTTTATTAAATTTGAATGGTGTTTATTTAAAATTATATTATAGATTTCCCACACTATATATTAAAATAAAAAAAATATTTTCAATAACAATAAATTTTAGATAAAGATAAGAAATCATCTAAACTCGAATTTAATAAACTGTAGAAACATAAAAAGAAATAACTTCTTTATCAAATCATACAAAATTAAAAATATTACATTTTATAATTTGAAATAATATCTGAAAGCGATATCATCACTATGAGAGGAATTTTAAAGCAAAGCAGAATTGTCGTGACTTAAAAAATCATTTATTATTAATATATTTTTCATAGATCAGGAATAATTTCATATTCTTAATGTCATTATGCCAAAGATATACTTTAGTTTCAATAGGGTAATACATAATTATTATTTAACAAAATCTTTAAAGCATAATGATTATTTTTCAAAGTTCAGTTATTCTACCTACAGTTAATAAAATAATGGGATTTATACTTGGAAATTTATGATATATATGTGTGTGTGTGTGTGTGTGTGTGTGTGTGTGTGTGTGTACACTAATTTAGGAATTAGAAATATTTTAAACTTCTCAGATTAAAGCATTTTAAAATATTATTTTGAAGAAGTCTATCAAGTTATTTCTTTATTTTCTAAATATTTTAGTTGCTCATAAATTAATTTAAATAAATCACTTAAAATTAAAATTTTTAATTATAAAGGTAATTAAGTAAAATAATAATTATAATATTTGTTAAAATTTATAAAACGAGTTTTAGCTACAAGTTTTGTTAAATATATTAGTTAAATTTTACTTAAACTATCACTTAATTTCACACTTAAACCCATGTATACTGAAATGGTCAGCAGAAGTTTTAACAATCAAGTAATTGCTTCTCGATGAGCAATAACAGATGGGGGTGGACTGCTCGGGGCAGCTGACAGTGCCACTCAACAGGACGCAGGTGCTGAACCCAGGGATCTCTCGGCAGTTGCTCATCCTCTGCTGATACACTCATTCACTCATGGGTTCACGTCAGGTCTTCCACGCTTATCGGCCTGCTAAGCCCCCCGTATAATCACCACGCCCATTGTGAAACAAACTGCCGCAATTAAATGGAGCTGAAGCGTTGATGAGCAATGAATATTCGAACGACTTGTGGGTGGCCATACGACCTCAGTGGAGATACGTTGTTTTGGGAAACGCCAATAAATAAATTTAGTCCTTTTCAAATATTTTCAACCTCCAATAAAATGAAAATGTAAAATATATCATTTCACGAGAATAAAGAAATACAGTCAATTTTATTTAATTAATTTTATTAAAACAAAATTAAGCGTTATAAATTAAGGAAATTATATATTATTATTTAATTATCTCATTTATATGCTTTAATTGAAAATAATATTTACTAATATTATATGAATATGTAAAAAATTAATTCAGCTTGTTACACATATATATAAAAATTGGTGAAATTACCTTCAACCTAATTAAATCATGCATACCATGTAGATTGACAAATAATGGATAAAAACAAAGCCTGTAAAATGCTGTATCGAGTTCAGGTAATGTATGCTGAGAAAGTAAAAACAGAAAGTAGAGATTATCTTGAAATCAGGGGATTGAGCTTACTTATAACTTCATTATTTTGTTTATCTATAGAGTGAAAAAAAGTTGAATGAAAGTTGAAAGTTGAAAAAAGCGATATCATTCTAGAGAAGTCTCACCAGAAAAAGGAGTTTGAAGCATAGAATCTATGTGAGAGAATTTTCTGATAATACATAAAACTAATTTCTCCCCTCAAAATTATAAATGACAAGAAACCAAGCTAACATATGGTTTTCTACAACTTAAGAAACAGCAGTAAGTGTTTCATTTTGACTATATGGTTCATCTCTGTCAAAGTTCATGATAGAGATGAACCATATAGTAAATAACATGTCTCCGCTAGTTGTAGACAAATTAATCAAGAGCATCATCAGGTCTGAAATAAAATTAATAGATGATCACCTTTTTTAATATTATTATTAATGTAATACAATTTTAGAAGTGATATTGCACTGTTGATAAATTTATACAAGGATTTTGATATATAATATGAAAAATTAAAATATTTTATAATATTATAAGAGTATCAACTTCCTTGTATTTTTTTGGTGATAATTTGAAAGACAAGTGGGAAATTTTCTAAGTTGCAGTAACTAAGTATTCTTGGTTTTGTGATAACGAAGATTACTAAGTTCATCAACAAATACCTAAATATAATTGTCTTTAAATATCAAGTGCATATAACTCTTTGAGGGTGACAGGCCAAGTATTGGGAGTTTGTTTCTTGGTTCTTACTTCAAAATCACGAAGTATCCAAAGCAGAGAGGAAAAAAAGGAGATAAAAAATGTTAAAAAAAAGGAGTTAGATAACAGCATGGGTAAATGTTTTAAAAAATACAAAATTCTCTTTATTCACTAGATTCACCAAAATTTGGGGCCATCTGTTATTTTAGTCTTTACGAAATTAGTTCCTTTCATGTGAAACAGATGGACATTCAAGAAGAATGTGAGAAGGGTTGTCCAACCCGAAGTTGCACATGCACACGTCGCTGTTTTTAATGTGGAAATGGTATAGGTAGCTATTGAATTTTCCATGTCCAGTGAGGAATTGTGTAAGTTTGAAGTCAGTCTAGAACCCGTGGTTCTTAATTCTGCAGGGAGCTGAAGGGAAAAAAGATTTAGTCCACTTACAATTAGGAGAGGAAACAAAACCTGAGTTTCATCCTGTGATAATGTTCTTTTTGGTAATGGTTTTAAAAAAAGACTTAGGTAGACTGGTATCGAGTTTACTTGAAAGTGAAAGAGAAGATTTGGCCAGGAAACCTGCTCTTTCATTTCCATGCACACCACTATGACCCTTGACATGGGAGAGAAACTGAAAGAAATATTTTTGATATTGCACATATTAACTGAAGTGAAGTTAGGACTTCTATAATAATGTTTTCAAAGTTTTTTACATCTTGCAGAGCCAGTAAGAATGCTTTTCATATTTTTTAATATTAATCACAAAAATTTAAAGCAATTAAATTTCAAATTATATTATATCATTTAAGATTAATATCATATGGTTGCTATTTAAAAAAAATTATCAAATATTTTTCTCATATTTTTATAAATAAAGTCAATGTAACAATCACGTACACCAAAATTACAACGAATACTATTTATAAAATATATTTTTGATTAGATTCTTTTAGATAGATAATTCCTAAAATTAATTGATACAGTTCAAAAAAATAAATCCCAAAAAAATATACTAATAATCTAATCCTGGGGAAATATTATAGCTATATAAATTAAACTGGGTTCAAATTATTAAAAAAAAATTAGGAGTTAAAAAAAATTGCATTTCTCAAATTTTACAGCAGTTTATGGATTTACTAGGATACTTATTTTAGTAAAACTTTCAAAAATTCCTAAAGAAATAAATAAACATTTCTTATATCATATTTCACTAAATCATACAGTAGCCACAAAAAAGATTAATTATGAATTTAAAAAAATAACATTAATATATAGATAAAGAGCTTTGTTTGTCATTTGAAAACCAATATCGATTGTAAAATTAGCCATAAAACCACTTTTGTTTCATCACCAAGCATTTCACCCTTCTACGTGTCATTTTATCATTTGTAAATGGCGAGTTAAACATCCATTCTTTTCGGTCTTTACAAGATTTCTCGAAATTTCAAGATTTTGGACTTTACAAGATTCTCTCGTGTCACTGATCCTATTGATCAGTGTGACACGAGAGATAGTTGTCCATTGAAAATTTCTTCATACATAAATGTGACTCTTTTCAGTTTTGTTGTCAGTTGCAGTGAAATGAAGTGAAATACGAAGTCAAGCCGTAAATTGCTTCTCTGACGGGACGTTTTAGTTATATGATGGATCACAAAACCTCCCCGAGGAAGTGATGCGTCAATTTTCCTTCTCTCTGATGGTTTTCGATCACGAAACCTTTTCTTTCTTCGTCATTTAAGTGGCAGGTATAAAAATTATGGAGACAAACCTTTAGAGTCAGCCATTTAAGACTACGTGTAATAAATACTTAAGAAAGTGAACAATTATTTTGAAGACGTTATAATTTTTCACTTTTATAAACTGTTATAAGAAATGGATTTTTAATACTGTCTTTACTTATTGACATGTTTTAGTTTTATCATTGTTAACCAAAATTTCCAATATTATGAGAACAGTACGTCATTAATATTCATGAATCTTCGTATGGAAAAATTTAAATTAGTTTAAGTAATTATCACGAAAATTAAATTATTATTATTTAGACGAATCACCATGGAAATTCTCTTTTTTCTAAGTATTTTAATATTTATTACTCAAATTCGGATTGAACACTGACAATTAATGATTCTTTATTCCCTTGCATTGCCATTTTTAAAGATGTTCATTAAATACTATGTATATTTACAGATAATAATGATTACTTATAAAAAAGAAATTTTCAAATTCACACAAAAAAATGAACAACAGAAACTTGAATTTCTTAACTTAAATGCAACGTAAAATGTATTTTTTATTATATTTTATTAATTTCTGCAAAATGCCATTTTTTCATTATATCTAAAATTAAAAGTATAATGACCAAATTCATATTTTGTCAGCATAAAATATCATAGTTAAAGTAAATTATATCTCATCAGTCTTTATATTCTATGGAATGAATTGTAAGTATGTGATGTATGCATTGAGCAACAAAATAAAACTAAATATGAATTCTATACTTTCATGAAAAAAATAAATGACTGAAATTTATATCTTTCGGAATTATTTTCAGCCATATCTCATTTGGATTTTGATTATTTTCATTTAATTTTCTATTTCTTAATTAAAAAACAATGAATGTAATAAAATTTCATGAGATAATTTAACAGTATTTTCTTTGTAACTATTACATTATTTAATAATGAAGCAATTGCATTTGTGAAAAAATAATTCTCTTTAACTTGAAATATTTTTTAATATTTCCTTAATTTTTTCCACATCTGTTTCATACATAGTTTATGACCAAATTCATTATGAATGTCAGTAATTTTTAAAACTATTTTCTTTATACGAATGTAAAACAATCAGATCTTTCACATTTTGAACAAAATAGTCAATTTTTCTACATTAATAATATTATAACTTTTATTTTCATATATAATTTTTAGATGTTTTAAAAATATAAAGTTTTTTACTTTCTTTATTTTTGTGAAAGATTATTTAAGGATTCTTCTTTAAATTACTTAGTTTATCTCTTTTTTGAGCATGTCATTTAAGAACATGGTTTCCTAATTTTTAAATAGTAAATCATTAAGTATAAAAAACATTCATTAAATATAAAAGCAAAACTTGTTTTAAAAATCTAAAAGAAAGAAATCAAATAAATCATACACCAAAAATTAACTGTAAATCTATTCAAATTTACTCTTTCATATGGAATAAATCCATTGAGCTTAAAAAATTGTTTATTTTATTTAGATAAATATACGTAGATACTCATAAGAAGTAAACAATCAACTGATATTATCTAACTATACAAAGCAGACAGATATTAGATAATTTTCCATTTGTCATGATGGGTTTGAGATTTTTTGCTAAAAATTTAATATTTCGATTTAAAATTACAAAGATAATTTTTGCAGTTACCTTGGATAATGGACTTATCTTACGTTATAAATGGAGCTTACCATTTTGATGCAATTAGCAAAATTAAGATGTACAAAATAGGAATTGATTACTCAATGATCTCAAAAATGTAACAAAAGCCCTGCAAAATAAGAAATTCTTTATTTCATAAATTCTATTTTATGCAATTAAGACCTAAGTAAAAATTTTCATTAAAATTGATTTTAATTTTTTTAAATTAATCAATAAAATTCTTATTACAAACCTTGTAACTAATGCAAAATTTATCACATAAAAATTTAATATTTCTCATAATACTCATCCTTTTTTTTGTACAAAAAATGGATTGGGTAGTTTTTACTTGCTCATTATAATCCTTTTATTTGTAATATTTACGTTCTTCGGGCTCAAAAAATACATAACAATTTGTTAAGTTCTTATTATTTTACTAACAAATCAAATAAAAGTAAATGATTTCGGTTACTCACCTGTAAAATTAATTTTGAAAACACATTTCCTGCACACCATCTGTCTTACAGTATTCAGAAATTGGGAATCAAAATGGGAAAGTATGGAAAATTTGGCCAATTAGCGAGCTTTAATTTCAAGGTTGCTTGCTTAACCCTATTTCGTTTTGCTTTTAAACAATTAACAAATACAAAACTACAATCAATAAAAATGTGTTAGACTGAATCAAATCACATATATATATATATATATATATATATATATATATATATATATATATAATATAAATTTTTTAATCAATATCCCCTAATTTATATATATATATATATAAATTAGGGGATATTGATTAAAAAATTTACCACAAAATTTATGAAATCTATAAATTACGAATTTCACATTATTTAACTTTAAATGTACATCAAATACATATGACTAAAAAACTAACATCAAGCATACAATTATAGAATTGTTTCCAAAATCTCATAGAAATAACTGCTAAAAAATAAAAATCTTACGTTCAGTTCAACAATTTATGCGTTTGATTGGTAAAACAAATGTATAAATTGTTGGTGGTGTTTGTATTGATTTGATGTTTAATTTAAATTGTATATCATGGATGAATTAGCTTTCGTTTACAATTGTATTTGTAGGTTACAAATCAAGAAATAATCTCGTTGTTTCCTTAAAAATAAATTTAGCACTGATTTTAATAGTATAATTTTCTGTTAAAAATCTAATATATTAGAAGTAATTTCTATTACCGAATAATCAGAATTTTCAGAACACTTATCTCACAGGAAATAAAACTTTTATCCCAGAGTTTCAAACTGCAAAACACCGTTGTTATAACACATAGCAGCAACAGAATAGTAGTAATTAAGCAAATAGTATTCACTAATTGTTGTTGCAAAACCTATTACTGCTTGCTTATAAAGATCAGTTGGATAATTCTCACGATAAGCAAACATCTCAGGCAAAAATATTTTTATTTATTCAGTATTTTGAGTTCTGTTAATTTTAAGGATTATGTCTTAAAGGCGTAATCATTAAAATTAATTAGTATTAGTTTAAAGAAAAATGTCAATCATTCAATAATTATTTTAAGTTTTTTATCATAATATTTCATTGGAATCGTTTTCCTATGCAGAAGTTCTATTAAATTCAAAATATATTAAAGCATTTATTAGTCACAATAAATATAATTTTTTTTATTTTTCTATCTATTGTATTAAGAATTTCTGTGATACCTAAAATTATGTGAAAAGTTAAATATCTGAAAATATATACAAAAATTTATATTATATACGAAACATTTACGTTATTCTTTAATCCAATAAAATATATTAAACGTATCTGAGCATAAAAAATACAAAAAATAATGCAAAAAGTGTGTTTGAATATATATTTGGCTCACTTTATAAATGGGAATACTAATTTATTTTCATAAACTCCAATAATAATCAGTTAACGATAAAAAAAATAGTTTGTACTCTATAAAAAATTAATTTGAATTAAATTCCCAAATGTTTTTAATTATTATTCATAATTAATTTAAATAAGAGTTCCTTACTTTCATACCTAAATGTAAAACTAATACATAATTCACAAGATGAAAATTATTTAATATCGTCGTATTAATTAAAATGTTTAATTTTTCCTATACCTTTTAATATGGATTCCGTTTTTTTTTTTTTCCAATCACCTTCAATAAATAATAACAAATATTATTTAATATTATTAGTATTAAATTAATTATTAAATATTAAATAATTAAATTAATTATTAAATATTAAATTCTGAAACATTTTTTTATTATTAGTTAAATAATTTGGAATCCGTTTTATTTTATTATTTTTTCAGATTCTTAAAATCAATTCAATTCAAAAAAATCTGTTCAGATTCCTATAAACTAATCTTAACATATTCCTCGAATTATGAAATGCTTTAGAAAAGGATTTTAATCGAACTTGAACTTTATAGAAGGAATATGCATTATAATAAAAGAAAAGTGCAGTAAAATTAATATATTTTCCTTGATATTATCACTAAAATGGTTTTCAGTTAGCAATATTTTTTTGACATTATATATTGCTTAAATATTATGACTAAAATAATTTCCAGTTAGCAAGAAATATTTCTCTGAAATTATATATAAGATTAATTCCAATTACCGCAAAGCGTTTTAGGGTAATCAGAAGTTAAGTGCAACAAAGTACACATTCCAGAAGTTATTTATAATTATAACATCAGGAGTTCTTATATATGTAAATATAGAGCAATTGGTAATGAATTATAAATTATCAACAATTAATGTGTAATAAGCTTATCAATTGCTTAAGTTGTAAAAATTATAATAAAATATATTTGCATTTTATTTTAAATTCTCATTCAAAATAGATTTACCACACATTGTATTTATAAATATTCACAGAAATTTTTAGAGGTTTTATATGATAAGTGTTTCAGAATAGTTATATATATATATATATATATATATATATATATATATATATATATATATATATATATATATATATATATATATATATATATATATATATATATAATTTTCATATATTATTATCATTATTTTATTTATAATTTAAAATTTCCATAAATAATAAAAAATTTCATCTTTTCACATAAATGATAAAATTTTAGGGATGAAATGTTTAAGCTAATTGATACCACATTATGCAAACATTTATATAGACTGCTAATATATATCGTGGTTATGTACATGTGTTTTTATCATACTGAATGCCAAAAATAGTGTAATAGTAATTGATTCCATAATAGTGTAATTACAAGTTTATAGTACTTGTTGAGATTAAAATTTATGTACATTTAAATTGCTCTCTTTCGATTGCTAATTAGATTTTTCTATGGGCAGCAATTTTATTTCATATTGCTTCAAATGTTCTCAAAATAAATTCAATTCTAATATTTTGTTTCTTTATGTGAGCTGAATGTTAAAAGAAATGAAATATCAGTTCATAAATTTTAATAAAAAATTAAACTTGTTAAAAAGTTTCAAAACATTTTAAAATTTTTGACACTATTACAAATTTGCAACATGTGAATGCGATGTGTATATATATATATATGCATTAAGATAACTACCTTCATAATATTTTAGTTCGCCATGCATAGGAGATAAAGTTTGCTTTAAAGCAAGAATTTGTTGGCTAAAAATATTCTCCACCCTGTTATCGGAAACAGCTCCAAGTGTCGTGCTAACACTCTAATCTGTGATCTGAGATTCTTGTTTGACATGCATAAAATAGCAACGCCGATAACATTTTTTCCCTATAAATCTCTGATTTCTGGTGAAGTAAATCGATTATTTTTGCCTGCGGTAGAGCTCTACTTAAATCAACACACTCTTCTGTCCCTTTTTTCCAAGATTATTGTCAACACAAGTCGCGTAAAGATGTGGAGTGTTGGTGCTGGCCAGATTGCCATATGTGGTGAAATATTGCCAGCCTAATATATTTCTAGACTATTATACCTTCAATCTTTTCCCTGAATCACCCTTTTTTAAGAAAAATATAACACTTACTTGTTTCTAAATCTATCTTCTATTTTTTACAGTAAAATTAAATATTTAGTAAAATTAATAAATATTTAATTTTACTGTAAAATAAATAAAATTTATACCATTATAATTTATTTATCTCATTTGTTTACTTTTCCTATTGAGTGCATTTATAAGCTGAAACAGTAATAGAAATTTTTCTTTCAGATATTTTTTTTTTTGAAAAAGGTAGAAAAGTTAATTTAAAACGACTTAAACTGTGGTGATAAAACATTATATCAGGTCTCAAATTTTAAAATGATATTAACTATGCCTTAAATCATAACTTCAGCAATAAATACTAAACATGTATCTAAAAAAAATTTGCGATGAGTTATACAGTGATTGTAAAACATTTTAAAAGTTTAAAACAAAATAGTTTTTGGGAAATATTTTGATTTGAGTGCAGCATTTTAGAAGTTGTTTTAAAAGTCTAAATTTTGAAAATTTATCAATGATAATAGAAAATTTTATGATACCTTATGTAAAAAAATCATTATTTAAAGGTCATTGTACATATTCTATGCATCTCACCAAAAGTTGTGAAGTAGGTGTTGAAGTAGTCACCGAACGTCAGGAACAACTAATGTAGTTTCTGTATATATATATTTAATGCTTTTTAGAATATTACGGATATCAAATCAATAATTCAAAGAGATAACTCCCCGCACTAGATTCATTAAATATATTTTTTTCATTATGGTTGTAGCAATTAATACTTGCTACATTCCGCTTGATTACCTATCCACTTGATTTCAAAACTACGTATAGTCTAGATCTCCATTTTAAATAAAGGCTACATTTGTCTATTTTAGAGCTTAATTAAATGCTATATTTTCATATTTTGTACAAGAAAGTAAATTTTTTACTAGACATCATACATGAAATTTTTCCTGAGACATTTCAAATATATCTAAGCAGAATTTATGTGACACCAAATTTTCTATTTGTTGCAAAAGCGCACTCAATTTTTCAATCATTAGGTGTGCGCGATAGTTCTCTTCGTGTTTTTCTAATGTATGTCCAAGAAAATATAAATGAGTTTTGAAAACTAAAGTAGCCTTATATCTCCTTGTTTTTGCTCGTAGAATTTTATTCATTTCTTAAATTTTAAAGAGAAAAATCGGCTGTCAAAAAATAAACGATCTCTATAATTTTATTTGAATAAAACTTTCAAAATTTTAGAAATAGAAAAACCAAAACCTTCTTGAATGAATTCTCAAATTGAGTATCGAAAAGGATGATAATTACGGAGCCAGCATTTTAATGCCTGAATTTTTACTTTGGAAAGAGAAATAATCGTAGCGATGTCTAAATTTATCATTTAATTCTTATTCAAGTAGAAATTGGAGGCTTACGAAACCGTTGGTTAGAAAAACCTTGCATTTTTTTATTAACAAATAGAATTTACAGTGCTTTAGGAATAGATTCAACAGGAAATAACGTCGACAGTTGACTGATACATAGCAGCAAAAATACTATCACTTATATTTAAGCCTGTAATTTGCTTAAAATGCTTATTCATTTAAAATAAAGTAAGAACTAAAGATATTAGAAAGTTTGTACTCATTTGTACAACATATTTTAATCAAATACAAGAAAAGAACTTTAAAATACTAATTATTTTATTCAATATATATTTAATACGTAAATACAAATGTTAAGCATTTTAATTGTAATATGTTTTTGAAAGCATTTAACCTATATAATATATTTTTGTATAGGGAAATCATGCAATGATTATTTTGTATTTTAATGTTTATAAACAGAAAAACAACAGAATTTACTTCAGAAAATAATTATATAATGATATATAATTGATATTAGTTAATTTTGAAGCTATTTATTTTTTAGTTGTCATGAGACTTTTAATAAGTAATTTATTTGCCGTTTTGTAGAATAATTTAACTGCCTATATGTTTTGCAATATTTTTAATTGTTTATTAAAAGAACGTACTTATGAAAATGAAAAGCAGCATTGAAAAATCTGGCAACTCTACCACTTTTACAACTAATCAAAATGAGTGGCAGAAATACGATTTATTCATGAGAGAATTGGTTATAACTGAAGAAGTTAGCTTCCTTTTGGTTTGCATCAAGATTAAGAGAAATATAACAGCATAATCATTTCCCACGTTATCTTAGAAAAAACAATCTTAAAGTCAGTGTGGTACTACATTTTACCTAATTTTTATCCATATTTTGTCTTTTTTCTTACTCTCTGCACCTATTTAAATCTCGAAAGGAAAAAACATGCCCTAATAGAATGTAAAGTGAAGAAAAAATTACTTAAAATCACATTATATAAATTTAAATGTAATTATTTTTATAAAATTGAAATGAGTGTTTAATTTAAAGTTCAAGTATTATTTTTTTCTTTTTTCACAAATTAATTGATTCATTAATTAATTTTAAAATATGTTTGATTAGAACAGTTTTTCTCATTTTCTCATTCTACATTATATTTATTTTCAATATTTGTAATAATCGCATGTATACACTTTAAAATGATATTTACTATTGGAGATAAATTCCACACTATTTATATTTAAAAAAAATTAATTTATTAATCAAAGCTTTCAAAGTGAAAAAAGAATGGTCTTTTAGTTATTTGATTTTTAACAATTTTATTTGAAGAGAGCGAATATTTCTCTAAAAATAACACACCAATATTTCTCTAAAAATAATTTTTTTTAAAAAAATTTTTAAAAGGAAATAAAATTAAAAAATAAAAATAATTAAATATCTATGCTATGTTAATATCTATTATTTACTTAGCTGTAATTAGGAACATAATTTTTCATTTTATTAACTCCTGTACTTTTACATTTAATACAAATAAAAAGAAATCATAAAATTAATTTACAAATTTCTTTCTTAAATTGGCCTCATATTCAGCAATATATTGTAACTTATTGAAATTTAAAAGCGAGATTAATTCTTACTCTTCTTTTAATTCGTAAACCTAAATTTACTTGCATTTCCTATTGACGTTGCTATGGATACAAAACAACATTGTGGAAGCTTATTTTATTTTATTTTTGTTTACATTTCCTCACTTTTCTTTAGATGTTTAGGGTGGTATTTTGGCGAAAGGCCAAGTCACACCCACGATTCTAGGGTTACTTGCAGAAAAACAATTTTTTGACAAACACGTAAGAAACATGATCAAATAAATATAGTTGGTATGGAAAAAAATGTACTGTCCAGGTTGCTGACTACTCTCTAAATAAGAACACAGATTATAGGCTTATTTCCAAATATTACCGCTAATCATTTTGTATATTTGATTGCAAATGGCATCCCATTCAAGTATCGTATAAGAATAATACAAATTCTAAATAAATAACCACATTTTAATATGAGTTGTATTAAAAACGTGTGTTAAATATCTAAGAACATTACAAATAATAAATTCTTAAAAATAAGATTATTAAATAATGAATTAATAATTCTTTAAAAGAGAAAAAAGAGTTTATTTTTAGATCAAAAAGTGCATGAGATGTATTTATAAGTTGTTTATTTTAGATCATCTAATAACGTTTTATTTTAAAATTCATATTTAGGAATATTCAGATAAGAAACACAAAAATGCTTTTATTTCTTGACTTCAGAAATCACGCTTATTCTTTTATTTAAAGCTAATTCCTCTTTAGGCTTTAGAACAATTTATTAAATAATAAATAGTAGAATTATTTGTTTAATAATATTTATTAATGAAATAATAGTTGTAAGATGCTTTGTTTTATTTATAGCAAATCTTTTCTCAGACAGTATCTAAATTTTCAAATAGAAATTTATTTCTGATATCGATACGCCATTTTACATATTTATGTGTCTAATATATGTGAAAAATAAATTTCTTAGATTATATATCGCTGTAAATTTAATATCAGTAAAATAATTAAATAGCATGTGCAATTTTTTGCATCAATTTTTAAAATACTTGAAGAAAAATTGCAAGCTTTCTTCAAAAATATTCCCTTCCTTTATTTAAAAATTAAACGAAATTAAAAACTGAATATGTGATATTATAGTAATAATGAATACATAAATCTACCTAGCTAGGAAAAAATTATCAAATATTTTTATTAGTATTATTAATTTTATATATAAATATCTAAGAAATAAAATATATTTTTGGGCAACAGAACAGTCATTCAAACATAAAAATTTTGAATATTATTAATTGCTTAAGAACATTAGATTTTTACTCAATTTGTAATTTTTGTTTTGTAATATTTGCATATAATTTACCTTAAATATATTTCCTTTAATTTTGGGACATATATAAGCTGATTAAAATTACAAATTGCAAAGAAAAATAATTTTTCTTTTATTTTGGTTTTTTCAATTAAGATATTTTACAAAACTTTTAGAAATTAAAATTAATAATTTGTAAAGAAAAATTGTTGTTGCGATACCTTTTTTATTCCAAAAAAAAATGATATTGACAAATAAAATAATTTATTTTATGAAAACCTCAATGAAAATAAATATTATATATTTTTGCTTTGATTTTGATTTCAATTGGTCAACAATCTAAGTTGTATAGTAAATTACTTTACTTTTTTAGTAAAATTCTTTACTCTTTTATTTTCTTTTGTTCTCAAAGATTCATCATGCATTAATAGTACCACAAAATAAAAATATGCATTACGTTATATTTTAATATATAGTTAATGTAATATTTAATTATATTTTAATGATTGACATTATCTATATGAATATATTAAAAGACGAGGAACACAAAGAAGAATATTTTTTAAAAAATCAAACACTTTCAATAACACTGTAACTTATTTGTCATTAATAGCAATTTTATCTGAAAGATATTAGTTAAATTAAGAATTTTGAAAGTGTTCATAAGGGAATATTGTTATAACTGATAATTTCTTCGTAGTCTGATCATCAATTTAATTCAAATGAAAAATATTCCACGAGATCTACATATAACTCTGGAATATAATTAATTAAATAATAAGTTTTTATATCACCGTTATATTTTCCTATAAATTAAGTAAATTGCATGATTTCAGGGGTTATACTCCGTCAGTAGTATTCACTATAGAAATTTTCTTAACTCCTAACTTTATAAAGCTGTCTTTGAATCAATGAGATTTCTCGTTTTAATGTTGAAAATTCTATTTCAAAGTAAGATTAAATGGTAGAAGATGGAGAAATTGTGCTGAGAATAAATAAGTGGTTTTAAATCCATATAATCTTAGAAAATTCAGATGAATAATCTCCCTTTAATCTTCAATTTTCTAATTTGGACAATACATGTATTAATGGATTAAATAAATAAAGGACTTTTAAAAAAAATGCTTAACTCATGGCTAGAAAAAAGGTTTAAAAAAAGATTAAGATTTTTTATCTCCTTGTTTCAAAAGCAAAAAATTGTTTAACACATAATGAAAAAGCACTCAACATCTGGAAAACTTTTTTCTTTGAATCTGAAAAACAGCATATTTTTTCAATAGAATGAAAAAAAAAATTCACTGCAAAAACTCGGTTTAATTGACTTTATTCTTGTTTCTTAGATGTTAGACATCTAATTTGTTATTTTAGCAAAAGTTAAATACTAAAAAAAAAATCCAGATACATTTTTTGGTTATTTCATTTTATTCTCTAACTTATCCCTGTTATTTATTTTATTTTATTCTCTAAATTATCCATGTAATAAGTTTTTTTATTTAAAAAAATATAGATTTTCTAAAACAAATTAATATACAATTATAAAAAGCAATTAAAAAGATATAAATAAAATTAGGCTTATTATATCATTGAATAGAATATTTTATTAAGGATACTCTAGTAAAATTTAAGTATATAACGAGCAAACTAAACATAAAAGTGTAAGTTATATGCATATGTAATATAATAAAATCAGCATAAAAATATTGAATAACTTATTTAATTAATTGGCAACACTTGCAAATTTCTCCAAAAATTGGAAAAAAAGTAATACTATCTCAACAAAAATTTTGCCTTTTATTTGCAGGATCCGACATAACAGAAGACAATTTTATATTTCAAACTAAAATTTATTTGTTTATTTAAAAAAAATTTACCAAAAATATAAAAACAAAATCTTATTTATTGAACTAGATTAACAATATAGATTACAATCCAAAAACCTGCAACCAAAATTTCTGAAATAAATACCAAATTTTTATAATTTTTATGCATTTATAATCTTTCGTAAATTCTTAATTGTAATATAGGAATTATAAGGTAATAATTTATTTAAAAATGCCTATAATTAATATAAAAGACAAAATTCAATATTTTGTGATTTTTTTTTACCTTACACTAATTTGATAGGCAGTAATTTTAATCTTATAAAATAAAAATAAATTTTCAATGAACAAATTTTCAGGCTTCATAAAGCGAATTTTTCAAACAAATCAGAGCTAATGATCTGTATATTTCATTAAAGGTAATACAACACTATCATAAACCAAACAACTGCTTTGTGAATAGGAACATCATCTCCCGCTATTCTAAAACCATTGGGATGCACATAAATGAATCAGAGCCTCCTCCTCTTTCCAAGTGCATTCTGAGCACCCTTGAATCTTTTTTCCTACGCTGTATGTGTCACCCGTTCTGACTTCCGTAAGGATGGGCTCATGAAAGCCGCGAAGGGCAAAAGACACGTGCGTCTAATGGCCTATAAAGCAATAGGCTTCCTAATTATCCAACCACATGCCAGAAATGGCCTATTCATTTCATCCTGTTGGCTTCAGGGTATCTACCGCTTTTTATATTGCTTATATACATGTGATGCTTTTGCTTGTGATCATAAACAATCAGTTTAAAAACATTAAAATGATCGAAAATCGAAAAAAAAACTAATAAAAATTACATTAAACATATCCTAAAATTATAATTTTTGTTTATTGAAAATGCTTTTGAAAAATCTGCATTTGGTATGCTGTAAATTATATATAATATTTTCAATTCTTTTGTTTTGAAAATTACGCCCTAATTATTACAGGAAATTTTGTAATCACGAATGACAGAAAACTAGAAGGAAGTAGGAATATTCATCGTTAAATATTTTACATATTTAAAACAAAATGCATAACTTAATTTTTAATCAATTATTCTCTTATAAGATTTGTAGACATTAATATATTTACCTACCCATTTCTTTTATTCAGTTTTATTTATTTATTGTATAATTTTTCACACATATGTGTGTGTGTGTATGTAAGTATGTATGTATTGGTTGTAAGTTGTAAAATTTCAAACTTTAGTCCTCAACCATCTTACAAAAATCATAATTTGTACCATCATTGTCTTATTTTTAATGAATATAGCATTCTTTTTCCAATGTAATGTTTCATTTGCATATTTTACACATTTTGATGCTTTTGGATCTGAATTAATTTTTCAAGAAATCTAACAATTGTTCTAACTGAAAACTAAATTTTTTAAAAGACTTTGAAAATATCTCTGTTTATTCATAAAGGGAGAAAAATATTATAAAGAAGATTTATGTCTGACAAAACTTTTATTGAAGTAAAAACAAAAAATAAAGATTACATTCATTTTACAAAAAAAAAATAAATAAAGTTATTAAAAATATAATCTTCATTATATTTACATAAAATTCTTTTATATTTAATCTTTCTGTTATTTATTTGAATTTAAGAAATCATTCTTTTTATATATTTTTAAACATCACCTTCTTTTTTTTTTAATATCTTCTTTTCTTTTTTCTTTAAATCAAGAAACAATTTTTTTGTATACATGGATGATTTTTACAATACTTTACATAAGTTTTTACTACACGTTACACACATTTATTAAATTAATTATAAAATTATAAAAAATTATAAAATTAATTGGAAAAACATTATAAAATTTCATTAGAAAGAATAAGATAAAGCATTTGAACTTTATACAAATTTTCTTTATGAAAGAAACTTAATTTAATAATTATAAGAATCTCATCAATTTATTCGCGCTTTACTATTTATAAACATTGCTTATAAATTTCCTGAAAACATCAACGTAAAAACGTGAATACATATTATATACTTTACCGATTCAAATTTAAATGTAACATTTAAAAACTGTTTTGGTAGTCAGCATATTTTCATTTTCTGTCAGCAATAATTTAGCTAATCGAAGCATACATAATAGTTTCCTTTTGTAATTACTGATCTGATTTTGATTGCTTCCAAGATTAATATGTAATAAATATTATAAATATTTTATGCCTAATAATTTTAGGTATAATGAATCTATTTTTATGTTTAAATTATGGGAATTTTTGGAGATATTGTATACAGTATAATAATTATTTTTAGATGAGGCTGTTAGTATTTCCTGAATAAAATACATATTTTATTATTCCGAATATCTAATATAGACTTAAAAATTTTTTCCAATTCTATTAGCTATATTAATATATTATTTAATTATTCTATATTTCATTGATGCTTCTGTTCTTATGAACTGTTATTGTTAGAGCTTAATATAATATATTTAAGAAAATATTTAAATCACAATAAAGATAAGCAAATAAAATTTTCTGAGGAAGGAAACTACTTCTTTTTTTACCTATTTGATTATGCTACAGATTTATTTACGCTGAAAACATTAAAACATATAAAAATTATCATTTTATATCCTGTTGCTTGCGCAAGTTAAAATTATATAATTCACCAATTCTTTTTTTCTTTTAACATTTTTATATTCTGAATATTTATGATACTTTGAATTTTTTCAGAAGACAGTATTTATAGGGATACAAATTACTAAAATGTACCATTTTATAAAATCGAAATATAGCATTAGCGAAATATAGATTCCTTTAAATTTGTTTTATTGATAATCCAATCAAGTTTTGTAATTTAAGGCAACTTCACTGTTGATATGATTCAAACTATAAATAAAAAGTTTTGAGATAGTACTTAGATCCTTTGAATATGCAAGAACAATAGGTTCTATGTAAATTAAAATTAGAAGACATGCTTTTATAGTCACCATTTTTATAATTTTAAAATTAAAAAAAAATTTTTAAGTTAAAAATATTTACTTCATTTTCTAATTCCATGTCTTAGCACTTATTAGAAAGTAATCAAATTTTATCATTATCTTTAGTCAAACTGACCATATTTTACCATTAGTTAAAATAATTTTTCTCGACGCAGAAGTACAAATAATTTTTTTTCTTTTTAAATTATCTTTTAAAACATGAAGTGCACTCTTATACGTTAACTACTGTGATTACTTTCCACGATAAGTTTTGAGAAAAGCTTTCTTCATAATATTTTGATCATATGTTACATCAAATATCTTATATTAAGATAAGTCTCACAATAGCAAGAAATAAATTTATGCTACTTTATCGAAGGATTGAGTAATAGATGATGAAGTGATAGAATAAAAATTTTTGATTAAAATTAATTCGTATGATTATCGTAATTTACTCAGTAGTTGTGTAAGTCAACATAATGACAACTCCAAATAATTCATTCAAATTTATCTTTGTGTGTTTTACAAAGATGATTTTATGACGAAACAATAATTCTTTGATGGAAATATGTTCTGTTTTTAGATAGATTCAAATCAAAAAGTGTGTTTCCTTTATTTTTCATTTCAGGTTTAAAACTAATATATTTCAAAGGGTTTGATACCAGAATACTCTAACTTCAATTTTCAACTGTTATCAATGGTATTAAAATATTAACTGCGCGTTATTATTAAATAAATTAATTCAAGGAACTCATTTTATGTTTTTCTTGATAAAACATGTTTTTTTAAATAATGTCAAATTACACATCTTAATAAGCTCATGTATTCTGAAATATAGAATTATGATTATTTTTATCAACACTGAAATTTAATAAACTATTAAAATTTTCATGAATTTAATTTGAAAAGCAGAAAATATTTATGTTCTAGTTTTCTTATAATAATTTCTATAAGATGTTCAATGATAGTCTGGTAATAATTAAACTAATAGTTCTCAGTGGAAACAAGTGAAAAATATAAAAAAACTGAAAGTTATATGAATTCCCTCAAAATATAAAAACAAAGAAACGAGTTTAATCTTATTAATTTCTTTATTACTCTTATCAAAATTTAAAAGTTGTTTTGTAGAACTTTCAAACATTAATCATTTCCATTTAACATATCACAACTAATTACACATACCACATTGATAAAAGAATATAAAAAAAACAAAGAAAGAATTTTATCTTATTAATTTCTTCATTATTCTTATCAAAATTTAAAAGTTATTTTGTGGAAGTAAATCTTGAATTTAACTTAAGATACAACACTTTTCTGCAATATTAAATAATATAAAAAGGTTTGTACACTTATGATTTTTAAAACACAATTACTATTCCGCATAGTAAATAGAACTATGTCACACGCACAATTTGTTGCATTTTACATTTTATAGGAACAAGAATAATTTTAAAAGTAATAAGTATATAACGGAAACTAATATTAAAAGTGCATTCTGAACTACTTAAAGATATTCATTTCTGAGAAGAGGAAATTGAACTTACTTCAGAAAGAAATAAAATAATTCAGTAATATAGAATTGAACATTTTACAACATTAAAGATTATAATAAACGATATAAAAAGTAAACCATGACAAATACCCATTTACAAAGTTCATGAATTCAACATTTCAGAACTTAACTCAAATAACTAAATTATTTCCGTTTTCAATATTATTTATCAAAGTGAAACAGACAAACTTACAAATACGGAACTTACAAAACAAATTTCATTTTGTTTTTGTACGTATAAAATTAAATAACTATAACCTTCTAATGATATGAGACTGAAAAACAACCATAAAAAATATTTTATTTAGTATTCATCAGTTATACATAAAATATTATTTTCTGGTTTTTATTGTGGTTTTCCCAAATTAAAGGCTGTTGTTGTATTGTTCTGTTTCTGTAAAAATTGCAGCATTTCTGTGACCATGAGAAATTATATGCTACCCATTCTCTAAACATTCACACTATCAAATATTGCTTGAGAAAAAATAAATTATTTGATGTACATTGAAAATAAAATAGAGATTTCAAGAACTGAAAAAGGTTTACAAACAATAAACGAACATATATTTAAATACATGTAATTTTTTCCTGAAGAAAATAACTAACTTAAACAAGAATTCCAATTTTGAATGAAAAGATTTTACATCAAATATTTTTAAAATATTCTTATATTGCAACGAAAGAAATTTAAATGAAATTACTTCAATATAAATTAAAAACAACCACTAAATCTCTAAAAAAGATGAAAACTATTTCCAAACAGAATCACTTAGGTCTGTTTGGAAATAGTATAATCACTTAACAGAGATTCACAGATTTTGAGAAAACTCATATTTAAAAAATTGATTTATATATATATATATATATATATATATATATATATATATATATATATATATATATATATATATATATATATATATAAGTTAATAGCTTTTATAAGTTATCATTTATTTGAAAAATTTATCATACAAAAGTGTTACATAAAATTCCCAAATATTTTTTCGAAAATCTGATTAGTTTAATGAAAATTTAAATATTTGAAATTATTTAGGAAAATTAATGATCAACAATGTTACACTTTTAAAAATACTGATATAAATATTGTTTTTGTTAATTTTATTATAGTTTATTTAGTGCAAATATTAAAAAAAAATTGATATTAATATCATCTATTAAGTATATTTAAATATCTCTTAAGAAAAAAATTTATATTTCTCATTCCTTTTAATTATATTAATTTAAATAAATTTAAGGAAAAGTTTTGTCATTTACAGTAATAATCACAATGATCCCTTATTAATGTACAACCCACATCCTTTTTATGTCAATAAAAAAGCAATAGCAAGGCTGAAAATGAGCAAGTATGTTTTATACAAATACAAATTTTGAAATTTAAAAATATATGACGCGCATATGGATTATTCAAATGCTACATTTACGGTCAGAAAATAATTAATATATATTTCTATGCTAAATTTTTTTGGAAAGAAAATATAAACTATCTCCAAGCAAAATATTTTTTTTTTACTTTTAATTCATTATTTCAGACTTGTCTCATGACTAACAAACAATCTAAGCAGAAGCATTTAAGACTTAAGAAAATCAATTTTTTTAATATTATAAAACCTTTATTTATTTATTTGAAATTTTATATCTTCAAAATATACTAACACTTTATTTAAAAAACAAAAGTGCATTTTAAAAATAAATAAGAGAATTTAGTTTTGCAATGTTCTATAACAATTTTATTAATAACAAAATAATAAAACACTAAACTTAAAAGTGAAGTAAAAATTGAGTAAAACAAAATCCAACAATTTCGTCATTGGTCGTTATGTGTAAATCATTCTTCATTAAATTATATTTTTAATAGAAGTGTTTAAGATATTAATTATTATACAAGTACATTATTATTCATACAGCTAATTGAAGCAATATGAAAATATCCTAGTGCTAAAGAAAACGTTTCTTAATTTTCTGCCATTTACTGACTCACATTGATTTCTGCCATAAACATGAAGCAGTTGACCTTCGATACCACAATCAGTCCCATGAAAGATAATTTAAATATACCACATTTTTTTGAAAAATAAATTTTTAACTTATAAGTACAAAGAGTTTTTAATATTTCTATAAAAAAATATAAGGAGTTTCTATCTTTTTTATTATAATAAATATAATGCCAAGTAAAAAGATGGTTTGTAAAAAGCATGGATATAAGAAATATAATACCATAGCATTCTCGCTTCTGTTAAATTTGAAATTACGTCATTACATTAATGTATTGTGATTTTGCATAAATTTTAATAATTTCATTATATTTACGCTGAAAATCTTTTAAATTATCAAACCATAAAAACGCTTGATACTTAAATCGAAACAGAATAGCTTCTTTCAAAAATATTGTTTCCTTTAGTTTTTAATTTCAAAGGAAAATATATTTTGGAAATTTCTTAATCATATTTTTACTCCTTCAAATGTTTTTATTCATAAAAAATCACAAATCTAAACGTATATTACTTAGATTGTCTTTACACAAGTTAGCCCTAAAAACAATTTTCATCTGATTCTCAATTCATTAAAAACTTTTCTGGAGAAAATATATATACGAGGTCACAAAATATTTATATTATAAGTATCCCTAAATCAAACCTATAATTTCTTTAACTAACCCCTAGTAAAGTAATATGAGGATCTCTTAATCACAGTACTTAAAGTCATTATCCAAATTTAACCTATCATCCAAATATGCTTAGCTGTAAAAGTTGATACAATAAGCTCTTAAGAATTTTTTTTTCTGTCCCTCTATTTATGTGTATACAGTTCTAAAAGTGTTTCCTTTTTCAATATCTTGTGCTCTAACATTTCACTGACATTTCAATCATAGAATAAAATATCCTTTTATATATATTGAAAGAAATCTCACTTAAATGTAAAAGTTTGAAAGAAATTTGTTTAATGACATTGTTCCATTTTATTTCAGAATATATCACCGCCATTAAGTGCATGTGTGTGATCCATGACTGTTTAAAAGATATCTCTAAGTGTTTGAACATAGCCTTTCTAGCCTGTAGAGTGATTTGATTTGATCAGAAGAACCAATTTATGTCATGAAAAATCAGTTTATTTGATGATAACTCATTCACGCAGATACTTTTGAACAACGTAGAATTAATGCCTCATAATCTATGTTATACTTTACATTTTTTTCTATATCTTTTTATCATGAATCAAGCAATTGAGATGCATAGTTTTTACTGGCTTTATTCGTAAGCCAATTAGAAGCGTCTCATTTAGTTATATGATAATAGTAATAATAATTAAATCTGTTTACTGCAGTCACACACATATCTTGAAAGATTACTTTCTTGCTTTGTCTTTATATCCACATCTGTCACATACCCTATATTAATTGATATTATTTGGCTCAATATTTTAATTTTGTTAACAATGGTTATATTGTAAATATAAGCACAAACTAAAGACAATAGTAACCATAGTATGAAGGAAAGTATGCAATTATATTCTATATTACTATCCTACAGTATACTTCATTTTATCATATGCAATACGCGTGTCGTTTAAATGTTCATGTTTTGATTTCAAATTTCAATAACTTTTAATATTTCAACACGGATTTATATAATTGTTTTCTTATCTATGAAAATTTAGTTTTTGAAATGTGTTACTCTGTTAATGAAATGAATTTTGAAAAAAATGTAAGTATAACTAATGTACACGATTAAAAATAATATTTAGGTGAAAACCTATAAGTTGTTATTAAAAATTTTATTTGTTTTGATTTTTATTTTTTATAAGTAATAGCTTTTATTTAAGAAACGGTCAATATGTATTTATTTTGATTATATTTGAATTTTGATTCTTTGATTTGATTGCTTTTTCTCAACTAAATGTCATTTTAATATTTAATAATGATTAATAACGGTATTTCAACATTCATTTTTCCCTTAATCGGATATTCTTTGTAGGTTTAAGTTATTTTGAATAAAAATCCAGAAAATTATATTTTTAATGTTCCTGTAATATATACTTAATGAATATTGGTTCTATTCTAAAAATAATAAATCAAAATTCATTACTCATAACAAAAGTATTTTTGAATAAGACAATTAATAAAACTCTTTTTAGCAAAAAAATCTGAAAACAGAAAATTAAAATATACTAATCAATAAAACTTATATTTATAACATCATTTTAACTGCTAGTAAAATTATCATTGTATTAGAAATAATTTAAAGTTGATTGTGTTAAAAAAAAAAAAAAACGCAAAGTAAAATCTTTTCTTGAAATCAAACATTTTTTTTTCATTTCATTATTTTGAGAAAGCATTGTAAATTATATTTTTTTATCAGCTATCATACCTTTGATGAATTTTAAATTCAGTTATATAGATAATCTTAATCAAAAACTTTAAATTTTTAAAATTTATTTATGGTATCTTAATTCATTTAAATATTAAATTTATTAACTCTTATGAAAAATACAAATGTGTGTTAGATAAATATCACATGAATGACTAAACACATCATGTTTGCTTGCTAATAGATCAAGCAACAGTAACTATTGAAATTCCAAAAAGTAATCATTATACAATAATACAGTTTGGTAAATGGATTAAATTACATCAGTCCTTTTCGTAAGAGCTCTAACTACAGTAGAACAATGCTCTTTTGTCCATGATTTATAACTCTAAGTCATGCTAAAATGTAGTTCGAGAATTCTTGGCATCCAGCATTAGCAATATCCATTATCTCCAAAACGTGGAGCTTAATTTTATCAAACGAAAACTCTACTGGATCTTTCCAATATAAATGTTCAAACTAACAAATTGTGTCTTAGGGGGTGCATTAAACCTAATGGTCACTCCTTCTACTTCGTTCCTTCAGAAATTATGAAGATGTATGGATGAACATTTCAGATAAGTACCTCGTAATCGTGCTTCAGGCCACTGTAATTCCTTACTCAAGTTGGGTACCTGAGAACTAAGATATAAATTAAATTAACGGTGAAGGACGGAGTATCTATTTGGGCTAGTTTGTTGGCGAGCCTAAAAACTGAGATAAAGTAAAAGAAGTGCTGTTCCGTGAGAGTTCGTTAAACCGAGATTATCTTTGTAAGAGTTTTTATGGAGACAGTTTCACAATACTTTAGCTGAAGTAGATTTTAAAACTAAGTTACCGAAACATCCCAGTATATACGATAGCGATTAAATTAAAATGCATTTAATGCGAAGAGTATAATTACCAGACATAAATGTTTAAATCAATCTACAATTATTATAATTAATAATTATTTGAGCTGTATGTTTCAATATACATTATTGTATACGTTATAAACGAACCTTACTTAAAAGTTAATTTTGATATCTGTTTATTTCTTATGATTTTGTTTTTCGTATCAATATGAAATAGGAAACGTGCATTATTGTAAGTAATATTCAAACTAATATGAAACCGAAACGGTGTAGTAAATTTAAATTCTTTTAAATTTTCAAATATTTAAGGAATTAATTGCACAGAAGTTCTTAAATAAGTTTTAATGTCAGTTATATGTGTTTACTATTATGTGTTTTTTTTTTAACTTTTTCCATTTAAAAATATTTTAACTATTTAAGTAAAATAAATTAGAAATTGTGGTCTTAATTTTCTAGTAACGCAAAATATTCTCGGTATCATAATTAAATTAAATATAAATTGTAATCTCTCTCTTTCCTTTTTTTGACAACTCCTTCTTGAAGTTGTATTTTCAAGTCATAGTTTCTTGAAGTTGTATCGGGCTGTGTAAATAATGAATGATAATTGCTGAGCTTCTGCCTGCAACATATATATCTGTCTAGGAATTGATTAATTTATTTTTAGAATTTATACTTATTTCTGATGCAGGAATTAAAAGAAATTTTCCTGAAAAAAAATGGATGTCAGTATACTGTTAATGTTTAAAAATGTCTCTGGAGCAGCCTTAATATGCTGTGTTCCTTTGTCATAATAGCCATTGCTCTTTGTCATAATAAAGTTTTTTAAAAATTTAGTTAATTAAGCTTATATATTGCAAAAAATAAAACTTGTTACTTTTGCTTAATTCATTGGTTTTACTTCTGAAAAATTTATGCATCAAAAATAATTTGAATAAAGATATTGATGGATGACACTCATGAGTCTTAATAATTTCGATCTAGAATGATTCTGATAAATAATTGTATGTCTAATGTATGCATCTTTAAATCTGTCATATTAATGATAATGATTCAAATTAATTCTTTTTTCTAGGAGTTAATTATTTTATTTATGTAATATTAATAATTATACATAATATGTGTCTATTGATGTGTTAACCAGTTGAACTCAGAAATAATTCAAAAACTGATGCTTCAAATGTTTCTGTTTTTAATTCGATCTCTTTTAATTCTTAAGAAATTATTCCTAAATTCTAAACTTTAAATTATAACGTAGTACTTTTGGTCGATAACTTATAAGTTTATTCTTGAAACAACACAATTATTCTTATAAATATAAACATCAAAAAAACTTTAATTCACTATTTAGTATAATTTATTATAAACAGTTGTCAAATATTAATTTCTTTAGTATCTAGATGCATCTAGGAATAAAGTTCTGTACATCCCATTGTATATAAATTTATTAACAATTCGATTCTAAGTCAGCATTATATGAAAAAAAAATTGAAATCATATTTTAACCACTGTGAAATATTGGTGTAAATGATATAAGGCAAATTATTCATGATATATTTTTTATGCATATTAATAATATATAAAATATTTACGAATGATATTTTTTATAAAATATTTAACATCATTTAAAAATTAAGAATGTGACTGGAACTTCTTTATTTTTAGGAGAGATTTTATATTTATAACAATGGAAATTAAATAAGTTTAGTGTATACGATTCAATAGTAACAGTATAATTTAAATTATAAATATATTATGAATATAATGTATCTAAAAGACTTTTTGGATAAATAAATGGCCATTGATACAGTAAAGCTGGTGGGAATTTGTTGAAGTACCTCTAGAGACGACTAGTTTTGCGCAATTGCTGCTTGGTTATTCACCGTTGAGTATGCCAATCATTTTATGCCTGAGTAGTTAGATAAGTCAAATGCAATGTGAGTGACAGTTGGAACGGACGGATTTCAATGTTTGTCTTCCTATGAGGCATGAACACCTCAAATCCTCATTAAATGTAAATCTCGATTCTCTCTCTCCCTTTCCCAACTCTTCCAGTAACCCAGTATCCTACTTCATGCTTTCGCTTACTCTTCTTACCCCTCTTTACTATCCCCCCTACAGCGGCACTCTTCTCCCTCCCGCCATTCCGGAATAGGTGGGTGGAAGAGCGGACCCTAAGAGCATTAGCTGGAACAGTATGATTAACGAATCAATAGACAACGTTCGAAGGCTGTACTTTTGTTCCCCTCATATGCAACCTTCCCTTTACCCGAAGAGGGTAAGAAGGGAAAAGTTGCCTTACAGGGCCTGTTTCCAAAAGGGCATGAACTAGGAGGGAAATAAAAATATTTTTATGAATAGAATCTCACATCCAACAATTATTGAAGTGCTTAATGGGTGCAATCAAAGTTTAAAACTTTATTCAAATTTTAGATAATATTTATACAATAAAGTAAAGTAAAATTTTAACTGATACTCATGATTGGAAATAAAGAATGTGTAAAGTTGTTTTTCTTTCAGATATAAATATTAAATATTAAGTCGTGTAAAAGTTATACGGTTATACGTTTTTACGAAATTTTTCTCGAGAAAATGTGGAAATATGTAAAATTTTATCTATGTTAAACTGCTTGGAAAGTTCTTCTAATTGTTAAAGTTAAGATATGTAGTAAGAAAAATGAATCAAGTGTAAAAACAGTATGAGAAAAACAATGTATGATTTGAAAATTCATTATTTTAAACTATGTGATTCGATTTATGTGCTTTAAAATATTCTTAGAAAATATAATTTTATGATAAAATTTCATGATACAGAATTAGAAACAAATCAAGGGCAATGTTGGTAATAAATATGTTAAAGAGTAGTTCAAACGGACATGTAAAAGATATGAAAAAATATGTAAAGAACTCAGAAAAATTCTTTTAAAATAATTTAACTCAGAAATAAGAAAAATTTCTCAAGTTACTTGATGGTCGTGGTGTCCTGTTTGGTTAGGTGACTTTCTCATTACCAGAAAGTGAGTTTGAATCTCTGCTTAACCGTAAATCCATCATTTTTGCTAATAATAAATAGGTTGCAATGTCTTCCAAGTGAAATGATATATCCTAGCGTGGCAGGTCAAGTGCTTCTGTTTGATTCTTGCTTCTAAATTACGAAGACTTCCAATCATCTACTTTCATTCCCTAATTGGGAGAACCCAATTCAGGGTTAGGTACAGGGCTATATGCTGGTGCAGCAAGTTACTTGATTTGATTATATTTATCTCTAAAGTTGATAAGAAAGAAAGAAAGGTACAGAAATCTTAGTAATATTAAATTATTTTTTTCATTGACATTTATTAATGAAACATCAACACTCAGTGAAATATTAAAACCCTCAGTGACGAAAATCCCAGTCAAAAACTGTGAATCAAAAATATTTGAGGGAAAATAGATCTTTCTTATTTTCTACTTAATATATTTAAGAAAATAGCATTTGAAGAAGCAATTAAAAATTAGTCGATAATATTTCGGTGGTAAATATTGTAGTATTGTTTCTCAAAGGTTGCTCTTTTATTTTGCTTCATGAGATAATATTTACCCAATATTAATGAGTCAATATGGATCTTTCCTTAAACTGATTCCATATAGGATGAGTTTCGTTCATACAGAAATTTAATTATTGTGTAATATATATATATATATATATATATATATATATATATATATATATATATATATATATATATAATATATATATATATATATATATATATATATATATATATATTTGACAAATCTTAAGTATCATATTTCACTCAAATTCAATATAGTTTTTCATTTAACAGTATATTTCACTAATGTGTATAGGATAAATATCTTTTCACTTGCAGTATTAACTAATGTAATTTCCCTCACTACGAGTGCATTTGTAATCCAGAACTTTAACTATTTTCATTTATTTTTGCAATACTTAGAAACCAAATCTTTTTTCTTTTTCTTATGTTTAGCAAATTTAGTAACTTATGAGCTATATATAGTTACCTTTTCAAAGAAATTATTTCTTAAAAAAGAATAATATCATTTTTATAAACTAATATAACAGCTTAGAAAAATAATGTAATGTTTGTTTTGACTTAATTATAACTAAATGAGCCGTGACCGTTCAACCAGTGAGCTCCCAAACCCTGATTTTTTTCCAATCTATCAAATCTGAGAGTTGAACTAAAAGCTTTGCAGTGAAGACAGTAGCCTCTTTTAAATGGCTCGGGATAGCACAACAATTTTTGCCGGAGTTAATGCGGAATAGCTGGTTAAGAGGATAAGTTCTGAATAAAAGTACCTTGTAAAAGTTTTTTTACCATAGATGTAGGACTGGCTAATATAGAAAATTATATTCTTACATATTATTCCCTATATTTAAAAAAAAATCGAAGAAATAACCATTTAGATGTTTGATAATTTATTCAAAAAATCTAGCTTCATATATTTATCAGGTAAAAAGTTTAACATCATTTACTGCTATTATCCATCACGCCGAATATGATATCCGTTTCTCCATAAGGTTGAAGAACTTATTATTTCAGTTCCACAATATTAGCATGCCATTTGTAAATTATCCATAGGATTTTTTCACGTTTCTATAAAATTAATAACTTACTTTCCATAAGTTAGTCCCATTCTCAGTTTATATTTAAGCTACCGATCCTGCACGTGACTCTAAATGTTGGATTACAGAATTCTGGCCCGTGACGCAACACCCTGGCTCTGAGTACCAAGGGCTTAGGCACGAACGTAGTTCTCCCTATAATCTCTGGACCGGAATTCGCTTCCGGATTTCGGCACCCCTCAGCCCAAGGTAAACATTTCGAGTGCAGAAAGTTGGTTTAGAAATGACAATCCCAGGCGCCACTACTCTATGATTGACGGTTCTTTTGCTGTGTATTAGGAATTATTCAGTAGTTTTTGCTTTCATTTGTTTCGATTAAAAATATCAAACGTGGCTTATCATTCTTATAAATTTACCGAAACATTTTATAAGATTCTGAGGCACATAAATAAATTTAAGTAATTTCTTAAATATAATGCATTAATTTGTAATTAAATGTATTATTAAATGCTTTTTTATTGATATATAAAATCATTTTTAAATTTAATATGATGACGACAGTATTAATTCTTCAATATAGATTTCTATTTTATTTATCAATATTTAGAATGATAAAAATTGAAGAAATTTACATCAAACGACTAAATTACAAATGTTTAAATAACAAATCCTGATAAAATTATTCCAACAACTGAATAAGTTTAGAATCATTGCGAGGTGGTTTGAGTTTAATTTTCATTAAATATTTTACGTTTCAAGTGTTGAAAAATAGAAAGATCTAACAGACCAAATATATTAAAACTTCGAATTCATACGTGAAATATGGTTGAGCATTGCATTACTAGAATAAAGAATCAGTTTGTACGGAGACTAAAGGCAGTACCATAATTCCAAATATGCATTATTCAGATGTGAGTAAGAAATTTTAATACATCTATAGACTATGAATGTACTTTGTATTAATATTCAAAGTAATTAACCACTCAAAAGATAACTCTCCACTCTGTCACAGTAAATTTAATATGCTTTTTAGCCTACAGATAATCTAGTGAAAAGAGTTATCATCTTAAATGATATTAATTTCTTCACTAAAAGGGAATTATTTGTTTTACTTCTTAATTATATTGTTTTACAACTTAATCGTATTATTTTACATCTTAATCGTATTTTTTACATCTTAATTTTAATCAGCCTCTTCCCCAAAAGCAGCACTGCCTATGCAGGGATAGGCATGTCAAATACACTCATTTTAATCATCACAACTAATCAAATGTTTAACCCAAGTAATCATTTCACATTGATATTCTTTTAAATTAATTTGATTTTTACTGGTTACAGTTAGAGCAGTGGTCCTTAATTGTTGATAAAATTGCTATTAACGTGTATTTTATTATTATGACTGTTCAACTTCTCTTACATGAATAGCCTAAAGTTGTTCATAGTCATTCGCAGTATCTAAGTAATAACTGAAGAAATGAGGATTAATACATATATTTTTATCCAATGTATTCAAAAATTCTATGATTAATCAACCAACTTCAATGAAGCTCACATCATTAACAGTTTCAACATAGAACAACAGATTGTAATTGTTTCGAGTAAGCCTGAAAAGCTCCTTCTGCATCCATAAGACATGTATCTAACCATACAATCTGGTTAAATACCTTAAAAAATTCATTATTTCAAAAGGAAGGAATCTACTTCCGAAGGAATCTATTAATTGTTTGTTGAAAATTTGTATGTATAGAAACTTTTTACCCACTTTAAGCATTTAATATAAAATTAATGTAAATTAGATTCGGAATAAAAATATATATTGATGCAAAAATGACATATAGAATACATGTTATTGCTGATAAGATTTAATAATTTACTTAATATCGCTTTATTTCCCTTTTCTCTAATAAATTGCATTATTATTATTGACAATCCTATTTGAGAAGGGTTAAAGAATTCTAAGATACATTTCTTTTGCGTTTTCAGATTCTGTTAAGTTTCATAATTGCACAGATATGACGATAAAATTATATAGTTAACAAAATACAACAAGTCTCTTTAATTATTAAATAAAAACAACCGCTTTGAATATCTGTTAGAGAAAACGTATTCGCTTATATCACATTCAATATCAATATATTGTTAACTGTATTTATCAACCTAAAACGTATTTTTTAATTTATATTAAATACAAGTTATTTAATTTCCTGCGATTTATTTTAGTACAAAGTATTTAAGACACAACTTATATACAATTGATTATCATGCATTTGTGCAGCTAGTCTTTCAAATCAAATTTCACAACTTTACTATGCATAAATAATTAATAATAAAAAATTATTTGAGATTAATTATTAATTTTTCTAAAAATGAAATCTAATGAGTTTCGTCCAACTTTTAGACTATATTGTTATTTCTGAAACTACTGAAACGATTTTCTTAATTTTAAAATTAGGTTAATTTGTCAGTAAACATTTTTAATTTTTGAAGTTTACGTATATATATATATATGTATATATATATATATATATATATATATATATATATATATATATATATATATAAAATTTATTTAAAATACATATTAAATTTGGCTTTACTTTTATTTTCAAAAGTAAATGCTTCTGAAGCATGCATTGATTTACGCATGAAGAAAAAAACCACAACAAAAATTTTGAACATACAAACAATAAGAAATTCAGCGACTAAATACCAAATGAAACTCGATATATACCTTCAATTTTCCTTAAAATCTTAAATCAAAACAAGCGGCTTTGAAATTTTTCGGTAACAATTTCCAACCACAAGAGAACAAATAAAAAATAACGCTAGAAAACAAATTATTTGAAGCACATGAAAAAAAAAAGAATTGAAAGCGGGTACAATGAAATAGAGTAAATGGAAACGGTTGAGAAGCCAAAGGATTAGAAACAAAAATCATAGCAAAAATTCTCATCCAAACAAACTCCTCCACACAGACAAAAAAAACAATAAATAAGCAGAAGTGGATGAGGCCTACAGGAGGAAAGGAAAAGCAGAAAAAAATATGGCGCAAGAAAAATCTCTGCCCTCAGTTGCGACCGCTTTCGATAATAAATCTTGGTTAATTCGGTTAGGAAGCAATTTTGTGGATTGCATTCCTCGGAATTCCTCCCACCCTCTTTTACTTGGAGGAACTTGTAATTTTCTCGGCTTCAGTATCCATCGTCCCAAGCTGGCAATACCACAACGGAAGACTGAATGTAAAGGGTTTGGCACAGGGTTCTGTGCAACTTCCCGTTGTCACAAAACGCGTTCAGTAAGCGGTAATAAGAAAATTCAATATACTCCCTCACTCAAAGAACAACAGGCAGAGATTTTATTGTTTGAATGAAATTCCTTAAAATATTTTGCATGATCTTTATTTATTTTTTTGTTTACCGATCACATAATAATAAACAAAACGATATACCTAAAAATAGTATAAAGATAAATGTTCGTGTTTAAACAAGTGTGCAATAAAATTTCAATCCATTATTGAAAAAACATTAGTAAATAATACAAAAATTAATAAATAAAAAAGTAATTATGTCATAAATGTAATTATTTTTATTGATATCTTAACAAGTGAAAGTGAATAAAAACAATGAAATATGCATGTAAATATAATCTATACTCAGAAATTATTATATACTTAACAAAATATAGGAAAATACCTCTTATGCGCAACCAAGTATTATTTTATATTGTTAGATTTTGCTGATGAGATGAGAGTGACATTAGATATTTGAAAATATAACTTGAAGAAAACAGCATCTAAATTCTTTTTAATATATAAAAAAATAAAATCAATAATTATTGATGTAACTGGATACAAATCATGAGCTATGAATATCACATTTTTATTTTACATATAGTTCTGATGGTTTACGCGTAAAAATAAAAGTATTTATTGTAATATTAGATAATGCTAAAAATATGATAAAATGATCGTTCACAAGGAAGTTTTGAATAAATTCTAAATGTGCTGGAAAAACGGTAAAATTATTAAAGAACAGCTGTTTTATACTTACGTGTCGTTACATAAGAAGAAAACAGAAAGTATGTGAGTACTTATGATATTATTAGACACATATTGTTTTTAATTTAGCCTTTTTTACTAAGATTATTGATTACATTATGAATTACAATCATAAATGGGTGACAAAACGTTTGTCCTCTAAAATGTATTTACGATGAAAAAATTCTGAATTATTTTTAAAATGTAGAATTTCTGGTATAAATACGAAAATTTTAAATATTACGTTTGAAAATATTCATAAAGCATTTATAAATATTAAATGTAAACACAAATAAATGAACATTTTAAATAATTAGTCCTTATAATTTGTTGTTATCGCACCAGCATGTTTCATTTACCTAGCTCTGATCTTTATAATGTATTGCAGAATATTTAAAAATTTTCTAGTAATTCTCTAGTCCTAGAAAAATTATTTTTAAACATTTGATATTTTAAGTATGCTTTATTTTGTGTGAGAGGATTAGAAAGTGATTTTGATCATTTTAACTTTACTATTATATATGACATCATACCTTAATACAAATCTCTAGCAATAAAGATAAAAAATTTTCTGTTACGAATTTAGCAGTTGATTTCAATGAGAAGGAAAAGACCCCTCTTGCAATTTTTTAATTCTTAAATGCCTTAATTTAAATTGTTTTGAACATTCAGTTATATCATTTTTAAGTATTTCAAAGTTAAAAAAATTTAACTCCCTAAATTGCTCATCACTTACTGAAATTACTCCGAGCTATAATTGCCTTCTTTCAACCCAATTTCACAAAATGTGCATGCACATTCTTTTGATTCAAAAAGATCAAAATCCCTAGCAGGGAAATCCTGAAAAGGATATAACCCCTTCCTCGATTCCCTAGTTGCTATTAATGGGTACGGAGTACATTATGAAATTAACCCGGATCTTTAAGAAAACACATGCACCGCTAGTCCACTCCCTGGAATAAAGTATGAAAAAATAAGTGAAAGTGGGACTCAGTAGCGGGAATCCTAAAAGCTTATGTGCCCTTGATTACGTCCATTAGAGTCCGCTTTTAGGGCGCCTGGGGGCCTTAACTTGAGAGGGCAGGAAACTCCCTCAATGGAATTCCACCTCTGCCGTCTCCCTTTTCGATTGTTTCATATTGATGTTTTCCACATACGTCGAGGGTTTCAAGATCTCAAGCCCTCGAGCCCATTTAAATGAAATGATACAGTTATCGGTCGACATAAAGGAGACGAGCTTCAAACAAGTGATT